>PVHP010008546.1:0-52881 GCA_004024765.1 Zapus hudsonius | reverse complement strand
GTCCCCTTCCTGTCCCTGGCCTCCCTTCTCAGTACCTCTCTGCTCAGGGGAAGCCTCAGGATGGAAGTTCAGGCTTCTTGCCATTCAATCTTACACAGTGAATTATTCAGCCAGGAAGTTAGCCATTGCCTCTAGCACAGTCTGATTTTCATCAGCCGGGGCCGAGCCAGAAAGGAGGCCGCAAGCACTGGGGGATTCTTCCTCCACCACGATTCACAACTCTGCAGCTCTTGGCAAACGTGGGGAGTTTGACTCTGGACACAGGCTAGTCCATTTGAAACAGCACAAAGAGCATCTGCTTTGTGGGTAGAAAACTAAACATTATCTTCTAGACCAGCATTATCTTTTAGTCATTTCCTTTCTAACTGCTACAGATTTAGAACTAAATGCAACAAGGCTGTTTCAAATTGCTGGCTTGGGAGAAGGTACCTCGAAGTGGTGTGTTAAGAGCAAACATAATTGCAGAGAGAAGACTGAGTTATGGTAAATAATCCCTAGACACACGACAGACTCCTCCAATCTGGATTTGATGAAGCTGCCCCAGGACATGAAAAGGCAGTGTATAAAGAACACCTGTTTTTTTTTTTTCCTCCCTACTCTGTCATCACCAAATAATGCATATTCTTTCTTTCCTATAAAGGACAGGAGGCATTTATTTTGTAACACCTCTTTTAAACAACAAAACACCCTCTACTGCTCTTGAAGAAAATCACACGCTACTGGACAAGACATGTCTATCACATGGCCAGGAGGAGGTCAGGGAGAGAATATGTGCTAGGCAGAGGACCACGTCAAAACTCATCCAAACATGGCTATCAAAATGATCTCTATCATGGCCTCCAAGGCTCAGGACACACTGTGAAAGGGGGCAGGAAGAAATTTCAAACATGGTACACGGAGAACTGTGGGGCTCTATCCTCCTGACATAAAGTGACATAAAGTGACTGGTACCTTCGTGATCCCATGATGCTTACCGATACCTTGATGGTACCATCCTGGTTCCGAGCCCACCAGCCCTGTGACATGGAGGACGGAGGAGGACAAATGAACAAGACAACAGGACACAGGAGGGAACACCTTGAAAGAGGAGGGTCCTTAGGGGCTACAGGGTGGGGAGGCAGGGGGCCCAAAAAGGAAAAAGGGACCGGAACATGATCAATTATTGAATGCTTATAGATTAAAGTTCTCAATAAAAAGTAAAGCAAGCAAACAGACATGGAACATTCCAGAACACAAAGCCTTTGTGGTTTTACTGGGAACAGAGCTCGAACAAGGTTCACTTGCTTTTTGACCAGTCTGCACACTTCTCTGTTCTCACACTTTGTGCAATGCTGCCTTGATCTTAGAAGGGAGGTGCAGTGGGCACACTTCACTTTCTTGGTGGAGTTTTGGGCTCCCTCTGGGTCTTTGGCTTGCAGTTGGCCTTTGCTGTGGGACTTTCCTTTCCTTTCCATTAAGATTCTGGAACTGTGAGTTTCCACAGCATCTCATTCTAGTGGGGAACCTGGCACTCTCTGGCTTGGTCCTGGGCCTGGTGGAGAGAAACCAATTTCCACCCTGGAGATGGAGCATCGGCTCTTAGGTCAAGCTGCCCGGCTGGAGCTTCTGGGGCTGCCAAGCACCAGGGAAGACAGCTGGAAAGAGGTCATATACTTACTGTCTAGCACTCAGATTAGCTACAGTTAACCCAATTTAAGGCAGTTACAACGACTTTTCATCTCTGAACTAAAAAAAAAAAAACAAAACAGTAAAAGCTTATTTAAAAATGCTTTCTGAAGGGGAGTTTATTTTTAAAATGTTTCCTGACCTTTGCTCTAAGACATGGGAGCCTCGTGTTCCTAGAACACTGTACTGCAGCGTGTGCACAGAATCTCTGGTCTCTAGGACCATCAAAAACAGGTTCTAGCATCCTACCTATTCAATGGTTTTATTTCTCTTACAAACAAACAAAAAAAAAAGGCCAATTTAATTTTTGTGATCTGATAAAATTGGGATGTATTTTGTTCTTAGTCCCATAATTTGCTTTATATATTTTCACATACTATACATGTACTTTACATTGTTCAATTTTTTGTCATTTAAAATGAATTTTTAAAAAAAATTTCAAATTTTAATGAATCATGTCCTCTATGGAAATTACATATTTACTTGGAGCTAGGGAGATGACTCAGTAGTTAAAGACACTTGCTTGCAAAGCCTGCCAGCCTAGGTTCAATTTCCTACTATCCAAGTAAACCACATGTACAAAGTGGCGTATATTTCTGGAGTTATTATTTTTTTTGCAGTGGTTAAGAGGCCCTGGTGGTCCCATTCTCTCTCTCTCTCTCTCTCTCTCTCTCTCTCTCTCTCTCCTCTCTCTCTCTCACACACACACAAATAAAAGAAACAAATAATAAAAAAATTAAAAAGTATCAATGACATAATTGAAGAACATGGAAATTCCATACATACTTAAAGAGATGTGTTATGTACTATATGTTACATACTAGATTGCTGAGCTGGGCGAGAGGACCATAATTTTGAGATCAGGATGGGCCACATTTAGGTTCAGCTAAAGCTAAACAGTAATAACCTGTCTGAAAATTATGAGCTATAGTAATTGCATTGGTATATTATTAATATGCAATATAGTTTGATAAAACTTTGTTCTAACTGGCGAATCCCAGGATCACCTCGCCTGCACATCCTAGTTGCATGATTCTCTAAGCAGTACTCAATTTCATGATCTGCAGAGGTCAGACTACTGCTCTGGTCTCCAAGGAGAGTGAGCACTTCGGAGATGCTTTGCCAGACTCTAGAACCCTCCTGATGTTCTGAATACCCCTTATGTTCTGTTCTCCACATTGACACCTTTTTGCTTTTGATGGTACAGAGAGCTGCCCTCAACCCTTCCCCTGATGTCTGCTGGAGAATTCGTACCTCTGCTGGCCTATTTTAAAATGTATTCCTTAATGTTCATCAAAGAACTGTCATCTCGAGGCAAATATTTGACTCTCTTCCTACTCATTTGCAAAGGATGTAAAAAAGAAGTTTGCAGCCATAGCCCTTGGGAATTGGAACCCCGTTTTGAGCCTTTTGGTGTTCAACATTTCTGAGACTCAACTCACACTCTGACCCTCGGTTAGTACAGCAGCCTCAGCTTGGACAGCTCTGTGCAGGCAGCCAGAGACTACAACCGACATGTTCTTGCTTTTCTTCTCCTTCTCCTTTGGTTAGTTTTGAGCCAGGGTCTCACTCTAGCCCAGACCAACATGGAATGCACCGTGTAGCTCCAGGCTGGCCTCAAACTCATGGTGATCCTCATACCTCTGCCTCCTGAGGGCTGCGATTATAGGCACCATTGTGTCCAGTGACATGTTTTGAGAGCTTTTTAAATTCCCTTTACAGTCTTGACAGGCTTGGCACACATGTCATCGCTCATGTGGGCCTCCCCTTCTCTCCATGCCTCTGAAGACGCCAGAGTATCTCAGAGCGATCAAATAGCGGCTCCTTTTCCTTCCCTCCCAGCATAAGAAACTTGTATGAGGATCCAACTGCTGATCATTCTCACAAACAATACTTCTAATGAACTTGCCCAGGATGCTGAAACGCAACGGCAACGACGTTTCATTTAAGTACACTGGTTACACCTGCAATAGTGTTTTCAAGTGTGAGGACGCCTTCATGCTCTTACATTAAACACTCCATAATGGAACCAGAACAGAAACAACCTGCTACAACTTTTGGCTAAGGACCCTGGTAAGTTGATCAATTTGCTGACTAGTTCAATAGCAGACAGTCACAGTGCTATTATACATCGCACAAAATGAAGTCTTCTGGGGTTGCTTTCGTACGTGCACGCTGCCATAAGAACAGACGCAAAGCAACTGCATTCTTGCAACTAGCCAAGGGGTCATTTAGCTAAACATGCCAGGGTCACTGAAATCTACTGCTCGACTTATTTCATTGTACGATTATTTATATACCTAACCATGTACTCACAAGCGAATCTAATGAACGAATGTCCCTATGGTCTCACCTACACAAATTATCTCGTCAAATATATATCAGACAGCAAAAACCAAAAAAAAAAAAATCTATATGTGGCATCAGGTAGTATCCACAGCTTCAAAGTAATATATGCGATTACTTATTGGGGCAAAAGCTTTTGAAATAAAAGAATGCGACTAGTCAAAAGAAGAGATGAAGCAATTTTTTGAATACCAAAAATGATGCTAAATATAGGGAAAGAGAAAAAAGCTTTTCACAGAACTTCTCCATAAAGGTTAATTCATGTCCACAAGCCTAACGACGCCTCACTTTTCAGATATGGTACGATATGAAAGGACAGTTATGTGTAGATGTCACCACAAGCGATGAGCTTATTAACTAAGCTTCACACAATGCCATGCTCGGCTGGCCCTGCGCTACTGAGTCACAGAACCATGGTGACACGGCCCAGTGGCAACCACCGGACAGGAAACCACTTCAAAATGCCTCAAAGTTTTGCTGGTGTTTGTGATGTCCATAAAGGCACAATTCCCTTTACAGCATTGATTCTAGCAACTGCTATGTTAATGAGCAATATTACGCCCGTCTGTAAATTAGTGCGTAAACCTTAACCAAGCTTCAAACGTCTGTTGGAAGATGCTCGTGCGATGGTTGCCAAGGCAACCTGGTGTGTGTGTGTGGGGGGAATTCTGGGTGTTGTCATGTTTCCAGATCTACCTGTATCTACAAACGGGCATTTAGAACCATGTGTTTTGTCTAGGGGCCCAACAAGAGCGCAATTCCACAGCTGCTACTTTGAACGCAGCCTTGAGGCCGGATGACAGCGATGCAGCTGACTTCAGCAGTCTCTTCTCCCCTTGGGAAGGGAGCAGTTCAAGTGCTAAGTGGGAGCAGCAGCAAGGAAACGACTCCTTAATTGCTTTTAGAATTAAAAACATGGGGAAAGGAGAGCTGGAGAGGCAGCTGGAAAGCCGTGAATGGCTCAAGTGTGTGGAACTCCCTGGCACTTGAAATCCTCGGAGAGGCAGATAAAGGCCCCAAGCAGCTACGTTCCATCAATGCAATGAAGAAGTTACACAGACGCACTTATCTTTTTACAGAAATGAAGATATCCAGCAAGCTACAGTGAGCTGTTTCACTGGACACAAAGCTCAAGTGTTTTAGGATGCTTTCGAAGGCCTGCTTATGAACATTTTTGTCTCTTGAGGAATATGGTCAGAATATGCATTTTATGGCTCTGCTGGATGGGAAAGGCTTCCAGGCTCCTTACTTAATTGGCTCTTTGACCTTGAGCAAGTTCAGTCTCTGTGAGCTACCATTCTTTGATCCTAAAATAACAAGACCAACTTTCTCGAAAAGACTGTAGGATTTTGACTGGTTGCATGTTTGTATCGTGTCTACCAGCGTAGGGGTGTTTCTGATATTGCCTACATGACAAGCGTTTCATTAAGTCTGCTAGTAAAACACAATCTAAAAACCATCACCACATCATTACCACCATCATCCCCAGCATTACCATAACACCACCACCATCAGCTTCTCCATGAAAGAGGGAACCAACAGTATGCTTTTCAGGGCACAGGCCTTTGTCATCTCTGCTACTTATGACTCAATGATTCAGGGCAAAGTTTTCTCTTGTGGAAGAAACGAGGCCCATAAAGCCATGGGGCTCTGGTGAGGTCCAAGTGTTTCTTATGGAGTGCCCTACACACCATTAGCCATTTCTATCATCAGGTCATCTTCCGACAGTATTTGATTCTTAAATGAGCATTACCAGCGGTCTCCAGAAAGACTACAAGAGACCTCCCTAAAAGGTTCATCAGAGGGGTTGGCCATACCTGGTTGAGTTCATAGAATTTTTGTTTCTCTATCATACCCACCATGGACAATTACCAACAACTCTGAGAACACCAAGAGATGGAGAAATAGCTACTGTCTCCTCCACAGGCTCCACAGACAGTCTAGAAGCAAGGTCATGACTGCCTTGTGCTCTGAACTATCTTTGACTTTCATGTTTTGTTTTGTGCAATGCTAGGGGTCAAAGCCAAGGCCTTGAGCACACTGGGCACTCTGAGGCCCATCACTAGCCCCAAGCTGGCTTTTAAGGATGCTTGTCTAGTCAATCACCATGCAAGGCCGAGCTAGTATCTTCCTGTAGAGCATAGGGTAGGTATGCTTACTATGAGAAGAGACAGGGCTTCTGTCCTAAAAAGTACCACATTGGACATGCAGGTATTAGCTTGGCCTCTCTCTGTGTATGTGAGTGTGGGCACGTGTCTGGAGCCCAGAGGATGACCTTAGGTGGAGGTTCTCACCTACCTTGTTGAGACAGTATCTTGTTCACTGCTCTGCAGGCCAGGCTAGCTGGCCTATGACCTTCTGGGGATCCTCTTGTCTCAGCCTCCTATCTTGAGAGGTGCACTGAGATTACAGATGCTTGCACGACTGAGGCTGGTTTTATGTGGGTTCTTGGGATCTAAACTCAGGTCACCATGCTTGTGCATTAACTACTTCACCCAGGGAGCCATGTCTTCAGTCCCATCTTGGCCTCTTTTGTGTCCTTGTGGGAGCCAGAGCTTAGGGAACTGATGTAAGAATGCCGATACTGAGTCTTCTCTACTGTAAGCAGAGCATGAGCTTTCAAACCACTGCTAGGCCTATTAGTTTCCAAGAAGGTCAGAATCTCAGGCTATATACAGGTTAAAAAAAGTAGTTTATTTATTTAATTTGCAAGAAAACACACACAGAGAGAGAGAGAGAGAGAGAGAGAGAGAGAGACAGAGAGAGAAAACATGAGAACACCAGGGCTTCCAGTTGCCCCAAGAGAACTCCAGACGCATGCACCTCTTTGAACATCTGCTTTATGTGGGTACTGAGGAACTGACCCCAGGTTGTTAGGTTTTGCAAGCCTTATCTGCTGGCTCATCTCTCCAGCCCTATATACAGTTTTGAGAGCCACTCAACATGCAAGGAATCATAACAGCTATGACGGTGAGTCAGTAAAGGAGGCTGGGGCCTAGGAGAAGGGGCTGAGGAGCCAGAGAAACACACAACAGAAACTAGAAGGTTCCAAGTGTTAGCGAATCCTTTTGGGTTTAGGAAGGCCCCTTTTCTGCCAGTAGATGTTCAAATTCTTTTTTTTTTAATTTAATTTTTTTGTTATCCATAATTAGATACACTTAATAAGGGAATAATATGTTGATGTCTCCAATTCCCCTATTTCCCTCTTCCCTGTCCCCGATCAGTTGGATTTCCTCCTCCGTGGGCAGTCTAGATCAGTCTATGGGGTAGAGGGTTGCGAATAGACTAGGAGTCAGCCCGGTTCCACCCCCCCTTTGCATGTTGTTATTGAGGTGGGCAATGTCTCTGGATATTCTTCAAATTCTTAAATAACCTTGTCTGGGATGGCCACGCTTGTCCTTTCCTCTTAGCAAAGCCTAGCCTGGCTCACCCTTCGTGTCATCCTCTACCTGATAGCCACTGCTCCACTGGCTTAACATGTTGTTCCAGAATGTTCCATAGAGGTCTAGCCTTTCCCACAGGCCGACAGAGAGGAGCAGAACTGGAGGGCTTTGCACTCGAGGGATAAACATTTTGTTTGCTTTCAAAGGACTGATGGACGAGAATTAAAATGATATGCTAACGAGGTGACCAGAATTCATTTAGCATTCAAAAATGTACTCTTGGCTGGAGAGATGGCTCAGAGGTTAAGGCACTTGCCTCGAGTGCCTAAGACCCTGGGTTCAATTCCCCAGGACCCACATAAGCCAGACCCACAAGGTGGAGGTGGTGGCCCTGGTGCTTTCTCTCTCTCTGTCTCTCTCTGTATCTCTCTGCTTGAAAATGAATAAACATGTACTGTTTAGTCAAAAAGCACTTCTGCTTTTTACATCTGTTTAAACAAATTCTGTATTAATGGGAAGGCACTGTAGACTATGCTTACTCCTACAATTTAAAAAAAAAAATCTCATAATGTCCTGATTAACACCAATCTTTAAGAAATCCAATATATAGGAGGTTACTAAGAAACTTAAATTTTTTTCTCCACACAACTGAAATTTCCTGCTTCGTCTGTGGGGAAGTCCATTCCAAACAGGAAAGCACTGTTTCTGATTATTTCTTCCATAATGAACACCAATGTACGTTACTTCCCACGCATTCAGTTCAAGTTCATAGAACGGTTCTCGGTTTGTGCCAAGTGAATTAACTTTGCACCTTTTAACCTTTATTGCTCATGTCCTGCCCACAGTATCAATAAAAAGGGTTTTATTTTCCTCTTTGGCCTTGAAAAATAAGGTTTCTTTTTTTTCCTATAAAACAGATTTATTCTCCCACAGAAGGTTTGCCATAGCCTTTCTTATGCCTGGAAATTGTGGCTATTTTTAGTTTTTCTTCACAAAGGCATTATTAAATGTTGCCTGTCAAGTGGGTCACAGATATATATTGTATACTTAATAACTGGCTCAAACCAGTAACTCAGAAATGAGGAAAGTTTGGGGGCCAATGGTTAAATACCCCAGAGAGCCCAGAAAAATCGACATGTGAAAGAGTTGAAACTGAAGTCAAGGGGTGAACAGCTTTTAAAGAGTACCCTGTGAGCAGCAGCCAGAGAAGACAGGCTCAAGGTCAGCTCCTGGGTGGACAGTGTGCCTTCCCCCTGGTTCGTGAAAGGGAAGAACCTGGGCAGGGGTCTTGGGAACAATCGGCTTAAATTATCACCAGAAAAGGTCTGACATTATGGACATTAATATGCAGAAGAATCAGCCAGGCTGAGCAAAGCCCCTGGGTAATACAGTAAGCACCTCCCAGGGATGGCAGGCAGGGCCTCCTCTAGTCCAGGCATTCACTATGTGGGCTTCCACTCACTGGTGAGCCCCTACCTCTACCTCCCAAGTGCTGAGATTACAGTTTGTGCCACCATGGCCCGCCTGACTGGGCTTTTAAAAACTATTTTCATTTATTTATTTACAAAGAGAGAGAGGTAGAGGGCAGGGGAGAAAAAGAGAGAGAGAGAGAGAGAGAGAGAGAGAGAGAGAGAGAGAGAATATGGGTGCACCAGAGCCTCCAGCCACTGCAAACAAACTCCAGAAGCATGCACCAGTGTGCATCTGGCTTTACATGGGTACCAGGGAATCAAACCCGGGTCATTAGGATTTGCAGGCAAGCACCTTAACTGCTGAGCTCTCTAGCTGGACTGTGCACTTTTTTTTTTGAACAAGATCGGCTCTTAGCTTAGAAACAAATTGCCAGAATAATTTGATTCAGAAGATTTTAAAATACAGATTTTTCCTTGGTGCTACTGGCCAGCTGCTACCACTGAGCTACAGCACAATCCAATGACTGAGGCTGACGGGAAAATTTTTGGTTCTTCTTTGAAAAAGTCACATTGAAAAGAACAGAATCATGTATAGGAAAACTGTTTAACCCATCCCGTCACTGGTATTGGCCAACTTGGAATCATTTGTCCTGCAGTTTCAGGGGTTGACAATCCTTGACTGGCACGACAGTGACCCCGAATACCAATGGGGCAGTGCAGAGAACCAGAGAACACTTCCAGAGTCCATTTCTTCTGCCTTCTCATCACACCCACCCACCACAGCTGACGGCATGATGAGAGCCAGGCCACCTCAGGCCATAGTCCAGCACTCTGGGTCAGTCCATCTTTGTGGGTGCAGAAATTAACTTAGATCCAGGATACTGTCAAAGTTGGGTGACTCCATTTCCTTCTTCCATTGCTGGCCCGGGAGCACAAGGGTGATACCACCTTTCTCAAGAGGGCAAACACTTGGACTTGTTTTTCAGGAAACTGTGACTCTGCACTAACCCCCAACATCCCCCTTGTGTGTGTGGTACTACTGATGACCCCGTCCGTGGCCATATGGAGGCTGAACCATGACCTTGGTGTAATACATCCAGGATTCTGACAAGCTCAGTTAATGGGGCCAAAACGGGTGAAATAGTGAAGACTTCATCTTTATTCAGGAAAGGACATGAGGAAGACTCTAAATAATATTTATCACCATAAAAATGTGATGATCTTTCCAATACTGCAATGTCTCCTTTCCAATGAACCAACCAATAAATATGTAGGGTGGACAATGTGGGGAAACTAAGACTTTGTCTCTTTGTGATTAGAAAGTATTAGACACTGCAGTGATTCTCATGTTGTCCTTATTCATCATTAATTTTTTCAAAAGTGGTGACTGTCACATACATCATCCACATTCCAAGCATGCAAGCAGAATATGTAGGATTTTCTTAGGAAGGATGTGAGCTCTACCGCCAGAAAGCGATATGGCTACTTCATTATGAAGATTAATAAATGTGGGGGGAGGTGTTCCTCCAGAGAAAGTCATATAAGAAGACAAACAACCGCCAACATTTAGTTAAAGTAGAACACTGTTTTTCTTTGTTTATGACTAATCTTTTAAAAAATCAATATGTATTTTCAGAGAGAAACAGAGAGACAGAGAGACAGAGAGACAGAGACAGAGAATGAGCACACCAAGGGCCTTGCTCCCGCAAACAAACTTCAGATACTTACACCACTTTGTGCATTTGGCTTTACGTGGACACTGGGAATCAAGCCTAAGCCAGCAGGCTTCCAAGCCTGCACCTTCAACCACTGAACCATTTCCCCAGCCCCAAAGTAGAACAGTTTTAAAGACAGATGTGGGCCAGCACAGATACGCTATCTTGACTAAGTCTATTTTATGAGCGTGTCCATAAATAACTACTACCAAATACAGAAAATGAGGAGATGGTGCAGTGGATAAATCACTTGCTGCTCAAGTCCGAGTACTCAAGTTCAGAGCTCAAAACCCATGTAAAGTGGGAAGCAATGGGGGACTTCTGTAATCCTAGCATTAGATTAGAAAGTAAGAGGTTACTGACGTCCAGATAGGAGGCGGAGACAGAATTTTCTGGAAGCTCTACGACTAGCTGTCCTGTGAATGCAGCAGTGACAGCAGTGAGTAACGAAAACAATGAGAGAGACCCTGCCTGAACCAAGGTAGAAGGTGAGGACTGACTCCCACAGGTTCTCCAGCCTTCACAGGTGCACTGGGGTATGTGTGCACCCACACTCACATACATGAACACACATATCATGTACCTCATACACATACACCAAAATTTTTTTTAAAGCAAACATAACTATAATGTGAACAGGTATTCCTTTTTTGCAAACCTGGTTCTACTTTATATTTTGAATATTCTGTTTTCTTGCTCATGTTTTTATTCGTATGAAATGAGTGAGCAAAAAAAGTTTGGCCACACATAACTTACATGTGAGTGAAGTACGAATTGACAAGCAGAAGTCAAGTGCACACTACTTTCTAATACATGCTAACGGAAATAACCGGCAAAAAAGCTGAACATGTGCTCACAACTGACGATTTGAATGCTACCCCCAGTGTACTTGGTCTTTGTAGTCTTGATTAACAACACTCTTCAAGTTTAAAATGAGACACTCAATGATATGTGACTGACTCCACAAAGAAAACCAAGTATTTGGGGCTAAAGAAACCCGTGCTAACCAGAGATCTACAGAAAGGCTACACCCATTAGAATCTCGACAGATTAACAAAGTTTGTCTCATTTAACCTCTACTGATCTCACTCTCTGTTGCAGATTCTGTTTATATGTTTCAGAAGCCAGCAAGACCCGTAGACAACTCAATTCCACCAACAGGACCAGATAGGTTACCTGTCACCCAGACAGGAGATGAACCAATCCTAACCCAAGCAAACCCTTCAAGGAAGTTATGAGATGAGCAAGAGACCTACCTCCACAGCAAGTCAGATAACCTGGAAAAGGATAATGGAGACAGACACTGAAGATACCCAATACAATCCAAAACAGAAATCCAGAGATTCGTAAGACCTCAACAGTAAAGCAGACCTAAAACTCACCCACTGTCATGGTTTGATCCAGGTGTCCCCCACAAGCAAATGGGTGTGTTCTGGGTAATCGATCCTCAGCTGATGGCATTTTGGATTTTACAACTTCGATGGAGCTGTGTTGTTGGGGGCGGGCTTATGGGGGTTATAAACCAGTTTCCCCTTGCCAGTATTTGGCACACCTTCCTGCCGCTATTTCCAGTGCTGTGGCAGAGGTGATGTCCACCCCTCTGCTCATGCCATCATTTTTCCCTGCCAGGATGGAGTCTCCCCTCGAGTCTGTAAGCCAAATAAACCCATTCCTCCACAAGCCGCTTTGCTTGGGTTCTTTCTACGCAGCAACTAGAAAGTTGACCGCAACACCCACCATGATTCAGGGATCTGAGCAGAAGAGGGGGCAGAAAGATTGTAAGAGCCATAGTGGGTGAGAGAGAGATAAAAAAAAATCTGGCTAGCTCTGGTACAATCCATAACCCCCTATCCCACAGACTGGTCCAGGAAGCCCACGTAGGAAAGCCCCCAGCAGGGTGGGATCAGGGAGGAAGGAAATGGGGATACCTCCATTAAACTTGTTCATGCAATGTTTCTAATTATTTACAATAAATATGGGGGAAAAAAGAATCTACTTACACCTTGCTTGTTTTAGGAAACATTTTCTATGACTTCTCTGCATACAAAAATAAATTATTGATTTACTTTCATTTACACAAGTAGAGTGCTGTGAACATTTGGATGTAGAAAACTTTCAATGGCCATTAAATTATTTTTGCTTAACAATTAGGTAAATCTTCAATTTAGGAAGAGAGAAGAATTTATCAGTTAAAAAAATTTTTTTTGAGGACTTGGGGATGGAACCTAGGGCCCTGCACATGCTAATCAAGCTCTCTACCACTGAGCTACAGCCCCAGAAAGTTTAACTTTAAACCCTAATTTCTAACTTTGACAGGTTTCTGGGTCACAAAACCAGACCAGCTTGACAGAAAAAGAATTGGTCTTCACTAAGCAATGATAATAAATGTGTTTAGGTTTTATTGTCAACTTGATCTTTTTCATTATCTTGGGTGGGTCTCTGAGGATGTTCACAGGAAGTCAGCCTCTCAGTAGGGGGCAGGATGTAAGGAAGCCCAGGGGACCTAGACATGAACATCCTTTCCTGTGTGAGCAGTGCAGGAAGGAAATTCCAGAGACTTAGGAAGCCATTAAGTCTGGGATAAGGTTGCTTGACCTTACCCCATAAGCCTTATATAAGGGGAAAGGAAATTTTTCTCCCTTAGTCTTTTGCCGTGTGTGTGTGTGTGTGTGTGTGTGTGTGTGTGTGTGTGTGTGTGTGTGTGTGTTGTTGGTGATGGGTTTCTCTCTCTGATTGAACCTGTGAAAGGGAGCCAGCCTCTTTCACCATTATGAAATTTCCCCTGGATTTGTAGCTTCAGTAAATTCTTTCTTCCCATAAACTGTACCTGGTTTGGAGACTCATCACAGCAGCGTGTAGCTGAGTGCGATAATAGATAAGTTTTCTTTCTGGCTCTGAAAGTTATCTCTGGTTGAAGTGCCAGGCATTGCCTTTCAATTCTGGTCACATCAGGTCGCCAGAAAAGAAGAAAACAAGCCTTCAGCTTATACATTTTTTTTTGTTTTGTTTTGTTTTGTTTTTTGAGCTACGGTCTTGCTCTAGCCCAGGCTGACCTGGAATTCACTATGTAGTCTCAGGGTGGCCTTGAACTCATGGTGATCCTCCTACCCCTGCCTCCCGAGTGCTGGGATTAAAGGCGTGCGCCACCATGCCCAGCTAAACCTTCAGTTTATAAAAGTTGGCCTGGAAGAAGAAAAGGAAGGAAAAGGCGCACAAGTACTAAACAAATAGGTAAGCAAGAAATGGGGGTGACGATCATTTTCATATGTCAACCTCATTGCCACCTTCATGCTGAAGTCGGCTCTGTGGGCTGGTTTCAAGCACGCGTTAGCCTTTGTGCACTTAATTTTAAAGTTCCGAGTTACCTTTAAGATAAGGTTGAAGCTATGTAAAAACGGAGCTTGCTCTCCCGAGAGCTAGTATGTGAGGTTGGAGGCAAGGACATGGCCTGGGGTTCTACCTTGTCCTTCCACACCTCAGGCCTGTACTATTTAGGACTATGAGCCACAAAAGGGTCTGCCTACAAATTGGATTTTATTATTATTTTTATGTAGCATTAGAATGCAAACCAACTACCAAAGACAGATTTTGGCACGTGTTCATTTTTGACTTTTGAGCCAGACATTCTTCTTCTTTTTTTTTTTTTACCTTTCAATTTTTTGCTTTATTTGTTCCAAATCTTATGTTCTGTTTCTATATTTAAAAAAAATACATAGTATAAGCCAGGCATGGTGGCGCACACCTTTATTTTTTATTTTTTTATTTTTTTAAATTTATTGTCCATAATGAGTTACAACATTTAGTGGGCAAACAATGAGTTGTTATCCCCCAATTCCCCGCTGCCCCCCCTCCCCAAACCACTGGATAACCTCCTCCATGGGTCGTCTGGATCAGTCCTTGTGACAGGGGACCATGGATAGCCTAGTATTCAGCCAGGTTCTCCTGGCCATGCCTCTGGATACTCCTCCACCACGTGAGCCAGACATTCTTGATGAAGCAAGCAGACCACTGATTTCCATTGTGTCCCAAGCTCCGCATCTCCCTGTGTGCCAGGAGCGGAGCGCTGGCTGGTCCCAGAGCCAGTTCTGGGAGTCTGGTGGTTCAACAGCACTTAACAGAGCAGTTCCTTCCTCCCTGTACTTCCAGTTAGCCTTACATCCTAGCCAGCAGCAATGCTCTGTTCCATGTTAGGTGCCAGCAGTAAACCCCCTATCCTTTCCTCTGCCCAAGACCCAGCAGCTGGAGGAAGGGGCTAGAGCACCTCTTGGTACAGACCAAGAATTCCAGCCCTAGTGACGGACAATGCCATCTAATGCCTGCTTCTCACATCCTTGTCTGGGCAGCCAGCCTATTCTGTGACTGGAAAACTCAGGATGTTGGAAAACCCTTCCTTTTTTTGCTCTAAAATATTGCCTTCTATAAATTCTCTCTCACTCATTCCTTGGGAGTCTAAGATTAACACTCACCTTCCTTCCTAATGAAACCCTGGCAAGTATTTGAAGTAAAAGAATATGTATACAGATGACCTCTCTATCCACCAAACACATCAGCTTTCTTATCCTAAAGGAACTGACCATGACTGGCATGTATATTATATATGTGTATGGTGTGGATGTTTGTGTGTGTGTGCAGTTTACCAGTAAATGTGTGTGCACATGCAAGGGAAGATCAGGGGTGAACATCAGGTGCTCCCCTCAGTCACTGCCTACCTTATTTTTTGAGATAGATTCTCTCACTGAACCTACAGCTGGCCAACGAGCCCTAGAAATCTACCTCTGCCTCTGGAACGCTGGGATAACAAGCACACGCCACCATGCTCAGCATTTCAGGTGGGTGCTTGGCATCCAAACTCAGGTCCTTGATACTTGTAAGTCAAGCACTTGACTCTGAGTCCTCTGAGTCCTCTCTCTGGCCCTGGGACCGACCACTTGAACACACAGGAGACCTGGGTCTTTGTAGGTTTTCATTTTTGTGTTTTTGCAGATTTCCAAGCCTTTTATAATAAAGCACGCCAGGCCCAAAAGGAGAATTAAGGTGCATATGTAAACATTCCAAAGGAGAAGAAAAACCCAGACTTCCACAAGAGATAACTTCATTCACTTTGTAACACAATAAAGTATGTTTATGGAAACCACATCACGATTTGCAGGACTGTGTGATCAGAGACCAGCAAGTCTCCACATTCAAGAACAAGGTTTCCCGACAGAACAGAACTGAGTCCATGCTCCCCGCAAGCAGGAATGACTTCTTCAAGCTACAGAGTTGAACAGGCTGAATGTGACATGTGGAATTTGCCCTTGCCACCTGTTCTCTTTCCTGAAGTTTCCATCTCACTGGCAGATACTTCCTGTTGACTCTTTGCTTCCTGATCAAACCCAGGAAGCCATTTTCCACTGCCCAGCACGAATACTGAGAGCAGAGAATGTGCCAAGTGTCTGGCCATATGCTATGTGGTGGGGTGATCTACCATCCTGTGTCTGGGAAAGGATTTCAACACAGGAGGCCATGTATGATGTCATGAAGACATGCCTGAATGCATGTTACCATCACTGCCAGCAGTCTGGTGAAAGGAAAAAAGAAATCCACTTGGATGTTTTAGACTTTAGTTAGTAACAGAATTTCCCGTCATGATGGAGGTATTCTGTCCATGGGGAGCACTTGATGTGTGCCGGTGTGACTGAAGAGTTCAACAGTTACTTTATTTCAACTATAATCTCTATGCCCACATTGGCTAGGAGTTCTCCTGGAATGGTGCCCTATCTTGGGAGAGTTTGAGCCTAGCATTCTTTCATACTGGTGGAAAGTTGGTGCGTGCTGGCTCAGGTGAGCAGCTAGGTCTTCAGGTTATGAAATGCTGGACAATTTCAGAGATGGGACCTGTGGTAGACTTTTAGTTTACTGGGGGAACATGCTTGTAAGGGGGTTGTGGACCCTAATCTCTTCCTCTCAAGCGCTAAGCTCAGCATTTCTGCTCTGCCATGTGTTCTCACCGTGATGTCTCATCTAGGCCCAAAGAAATGGCACCCAATGGTCCTCGACTGAAACTTCCAAAACTGTGAGCCAAGGCAGCCCTTTCTCCTTACAAGTTGAGAAGGACCTTTATAAAAAACACATGCCACTGTGTGCCATCACCCGACCCTCATTCCTGGCAACCCAAGACAATGATGACGTCACATTCCTTCCCTGGACATGGAGTGGAAGAGGGACACATGGAAGGACAACACACCATTTCTACCACTCGCTGAGAGATGCGAAGTCTCCTGAGCTGAGTCCCATGATCTTCGATTCTCTCTTCAGCCCATGGATCATCCCAGTAAAGTCCACAGCCCCCCCCCCAAAAAAAAAAACATTACCTCCCCTCTCCATTACAAAGTAAATCATGTCTAATGACTTTGGACATGTACAGAGAAGGCCTTTTCAAAAGGAATCAGAGAACCCAAAACACAAAGAGCATGAGTTTTTCTGCTTAAAATGGGGGTTGGAGAGATTGCTCAGCCATTAAGGCACTTGCCTGCAAAGCCTAATGATCGGGTTCAATTAATTCCCCAGTGCCCATGTAATGCCAGATGCACAGGATGGTGTGTGTGTTCGTTTGCAGAGACTGGAAGCCCTGGCATGCTTACCCTCTTTCTCTCTCTCTCCCTCTGTCTCTCTCTCTCTCTCTCTGATTACATATAAATAAATAAAAATATTTAAAAGAAAGTGAAATGGGGTTGGTTTGAACCAATAAAAGCAGAAATAATACTCGATCCAAGAACAAATGCCAAGAAGACACAGAATATACAAAAATGTTACAAAAGCTTTCACTCTACCGTTCTTCTAATTATGGATGTGAGGTCAGCAATAAAAATGCTTATCTGTATTGTAAACTATAAAAAGATCATATAGTAATATGTATATAGAAATAATATTCTTCTAGTTCTCCTAAATAGTTACACTAATACCACATGGCAGGCATACAGTGAAAACTAAAAGATTCCAGGTAATTCAGACAACTCTCTTTTTTTCTAAATTAAATCAAGACTATGTAGTATATTTGAAGATATTTTAATGGAGCTCTGACACCCTTCTCTTCCTTCAGGCCCCTCTGAACTCTTTATAAACCTTTTTGGTTGGTGTTGACCTTGGTTCACTGTCTCGTTCACATGGGTTTCCTGTACATTGACCACTTTGTGGTCTGACTCAAGAAAACCTTCCCATGAAAGAACCTCCTCATGTTCAAGTCTGTTGCATAGGGAAGACAAGCAATACCTTCTCCAAAATAGTCAAAATACGAAAAGCTTTCAATAGGAAATAAGGTGACTCCCAGACACTTCCTGCAGGAGCGTGTCTCTAGGAATGAGAGTCATCAGAAACTCCAGCAGAACTCACATCACAATTTACTGAGAATGAACTCATGTCTGCGTTCAGGGTCTCAAGAAACAAGTTCTCTTAGATGAGCTGCTCGCTCACCGGCGAGAGGACAATTCTCAGAACTGCTTCTCACAGAAACCCGAGGAGAAGCCCTAAGCTTCCCCTTCTGTTCTCAGAAGCCATCATGAGCACAGTCTTCAAAGTCTGCAGCCATGATCGCCGCCTTTAAGGCACACGTGGATTTGCACACGCTACAACTTCCACTAAAATCGTTTGTTTTTTTTTTTTGGCAAAGGAATCACAGAGAACCCAAAACACAAACAGCACGAGTTTTTCTGTCTAAAATTTGCATATATACAAATACTGGCACCCCCAGTCAGAAACCAAAACCCTTTCATAAAAAGAGAAAAAAAAGAGGCTTCAAACCAAACGCAAAGGCCACGTTGATGGTATTTCATATCACCATGAGCTCGTAAATGCCACAGACCCACTCTGTCTATGCGGAGGCTAGAAATTCTCCCATTATTCAGGGAATATACGCAGCAGTTTCCGATCTGGCTTTATTCATCAGCTAGTTCAGAACAGACAGTAGATACTCTGGCCGACTTTGAGCCAAGACAGCTATATGTGATCATGTGTCGCAGTGCAAAATTCCAATGGTTATAATTCCTTTTACAGGAGCACTGGTAGTGTCTTGCTATGCTCTTGTGGTAACCTCAGGCCTGACACAGGCAGGGGTTTTTATATCTGTGAAAACTTTTGCAGAGATTAGGAGGCTGCAGGAAAATACCACTGCGGGTTAAAAACAGCTTTCTGAAATTGTTCTTCTAATGGACCAATGATGCATTGCTTTCTTTGAGAGCGGTTCAATAACTGAAGACAGCTGGAGGGAGAGTCGGCATCCAGGGACTTCCATTTGGTTCACTACCAGGTTTTCTTTTCCAAAATGCTCTCCAACATTTAAATACTCTTATTTAGCTTAAGCACATTAAAAATGGCTTTAATTTGTTTCTACCATACTCCATCCACGTTAGATAAAACAGCCTAAGGATGTAAAGAGGCTAGCTTAAGGCTTATTTCCTCCACTCTCCTGAACTAGCTGGAAGCCTGTGGAGGTCTGGCTGACTGGCACTAAGTTACCTTCATCAGGAGAGTACATTCATCCAAATGTCATTGGGACCATTAGCGGCTACTGCCCAAGTTTTGATTTGATAGCAACTCTTAATGCTTCAAACAGCAAGCATGAAAAATGGCAGTATATACACATATCAAAGAAACTGTCTATCAAGTGACCTTCTGGAGTGGGGACATTCTGGTAAATTCTGGTCTTCAGCCTCGAGGAAGAGTCTATCTCCAGGATAGACTTACTGTTATCCCTGTCTGAGACTGGTGGGGAAAGCAAAATTCCAAATCTCCATTTGCAATGAAAATATACCCCTCTTAAGACAGAAACAGTCTTATCAGATAAACAAGATGATTGAGAAACTGTCTTATCCGAGAAGCCAATGCACAGTAACGCAATATACTTGGAGCACCACATGGAATTAGAAAAAGACAGCTAATTACAGGATTCGAAAGCATTCGAAGTTCAGTGGATATACTTCCCAAATCGGAACAGCTCAGTGAAAGCATCATGGCATCTATTAACCTTGGGTCATGATTATACTTAACTGGGAAGTAATACAGTTGACAGAAAAGAACATGCTGTGAGAATTCTTGGGTTATGCAAGTGCACGATCTACTTCCAACAATTATAGACAGATTCTCAAATAGTGCGGTTGAAAAGAGCCATTTACTTGCCCAGGGAAACCTTTCCCTTTCAGGGCTACTAAGAGTATAGCAGTGAAAAAGTTCACCTGGAGCAGACGCCATTCCAAAATGGAACATCAGCAATGGAAAGGCTGGCAGGTAGCCAATTTTTTAAGACTGCGATCATCATAACTCCTGCAAATTACAGCAAGCAAAGGGAAAGACACAAGATAAATCCGGGTCGTAATATCACCCTCAACATCAGAGATGGAAATGAACATGGATCATGCCTAGGTGATCGAACATCAAGACATCCCCTGTCTCATGTCCAACCGAGATCTAACTCGCTCCTCTGCTCCATCTCTTCCCTAAAAGGCAGCTGACCTGAACCAAAGTCTAGCAGGGTGTGAACAGGAGACCACCCTAGGGCTATGTAGGTTCCTCTACCTTCAAACAGTCTGAAAAGGTCTATCCTATCTCTTCCTTGGACAGAGAAAACATTCTTTGTATTTTATTCCCCCAACATAATGTGAACATCCCACTCGGTACTCATTCTCCTGGCAAGTGACCATCTCTAGAAGACTCTAGAACAGTTCTGATGGCATCAACCCAACATCTGGCTGCTCTGAGCACCCTTGTTTCTCTTCAGTGGAGGCTTTACCTGCATTATACACATTCTTCCCAGGAGTAGCTAGAGGTTTCCTACTGACAGTCTAAGATCTACTTAGCCACCAGGGATTACCTACAAAGAAAACACACCTTGGATGGAATGCAAGGGAAGAGAAAGGAAGTCTACAGAAAAAGAAACAAGCGGGGCGAAAAGGAACACCAAACCAAGCCCATCGGTAGGTATCCTTTGCTGCCATGGCAGGAAGCACATCCGAGTCCCAGACTTCATAGCAAATCACAGGCAGACAGACCCACCCTGAGTAGAAGTCCTCACACTTGTGTTCGCACCTGAGGACTCACAATGAAAAGGGAAAAAAAGGACACGTGACATAACGAATGCTAAATAACCAGTGGGAAGCAGCTAGTCAAAGCAAAATGGTTTGAGGAGCTCCCCACTCTTTTCTCTTCCCTGATAGGAGGATTTCCGTGTCATTTTTCTTGCAAAATCTCGTCTCTACACAGAAAGCACTGTGTACAGTTCACAGCCACTCTTTCCAAAGGGCGCAGAGAAGCCCCAGCGCGGCCACCAAGTAGCCTTTCAGCTCTTGATCACTGTGCTCTTTCCAGTCTACTGCTGGAGTTTTCTTTTTCTTTTCTTTTTTAATTTTTTTTTTTGTGCATGTGTGTCATGTGGAGGTCACAGGACCGCCTCAGGTGTTTCTCTCAGGCACTGTGCCCCATTTTCAAGACAGGGTCTTTCACTGGCTGCCACGTAGGATAGGATGGCAGGTCAGAGAGCCCCAGGGGTCCACTTGTCTCTGCCTCCCAAGCGCTGGGATCGTAAGAGCGTGCAACCGTGCTGGTTTCTTGAAACATGAACTTGAACTCAGATAATCATACTTGCAAGGGACTTTACCAACAGAGCCAGTATCCCCAGCCCATCCTTCCAGACTTTCATTAGTGGTAGACCTAAACTGTTTTCAGTGGCTGATTCTCATTGAATCTTTCCAAAACTCCAACTTGTACTTCAAGAAAGTTAATCTGCTTATTGTACTTTCGTAGTTTATGAAACATTTAATTAAGGCATCTCATTACCAACACGTTCAACTGGTGATAGCAATTTAAGGACAAAATTGAATCTCTGAATGCAGCCTTCAGCTCTCAAGGTCATTGTGGTTTGTGGACTTAAGGCTCTACGTTCTGTTGCCAATTCAAGTGCCCTGGGGTCACTGGTGGGCCTGCAAACTTGGAGTACTCCTCACTTGAGCCAGCTTCGTTAGGTAAGCCCAGGATAATGATAAACATAAGCTGCCTGTTTCTTTCAAGAGATTTTTCCCAGAACACCTTTCTGCTCCAGTCCCCCAGCTGGTAATAGAACTGGTCTGCATGGAGGAGTCTGGGGTGCTTACTTTGGCTGGGCACCCTCCTCCAGCCAGCCTGGCTCCCTTCCCCATCTCCATAGCCACAGCCTCTCTCTCTCTCTGCGCTCCCACCCAATGGCTGTGCCCTGGCCCAGCTCTCTCCCACCCTTTCCTATTTGATCTGTGTGCCCAACCCCCTTGAAGGCCTGCCTCCTGCCCAGGCCATTCCGTGCACCCCATACCCAGCTAGCCTAAGTCAGGGTGTGCCACATTGTTCTGGCACTCAGCTCACGGAAGCTGTCGTGCTCAGGGAGGAGCCATGCAGGAGAATTTGATACTGGATAAATGTTGGGATGCGTATCACTTTTTTTTTCTCCACATTACATGCGTACCTTCACCCACGACAGTGCCTGGCTTCCAGAACAGATCAGGCCAAAAAGTGGGGAGTGGGGATAGTGCTGCCCGTGAAGGCTTCTGGGAGAGCTGCCCTGCTCTGACCTAGGCAAAAATGAGTCATGCACAGAAGAGAAACTGCTCTGAGGATCGCATCATTCTATCTTTTCACACTTACTACTTTAAAAAATATTTATTTATTAGCAAGCAGAGAGAGAGAAAGAGAGAGAGGGAGAGAGAGAGAGAGAAGAGGTGGGCATTCAGGGCCTTTAGCCACTGCAAAGGAGCTCCAGATGCATGCCCCACTCTGTGCATCTGGTTTACCAGGGTACTGGGGAATATAATTGGGGCCATCAGGCTTTGTAACCACGGAGCCATCTACTCTGAGCACCTCTCATTGCTTTTTAAAGTAGAGATAGGGTCTTGCTATGTAAACTCACTATGTGTCCTGGATGGCCTTGAACTCTCCTTCCCAGCGCTGGGATGACAGGTACATACTACTATGCCCAGCTCTCACACTAATCTGGACAGCTCCTCTTCACCCACATTTCTGACTTCAGCCAAGTACAGATTAGACATATCTGTGTCATATCATATTGTAAATATCCCCAGGTTGTGCAAGATAAAGAAATCAATGATGAACTGTTCAGCGAAAGAAAGAATCACTTTCTATTGCAGCTAATTACCCTCTAATTTATCTGTTGGGAAAGTTTAGATTCTTCTGTTTTATATTCTATTAATAACTTGCAAGAGTCACCCGAGGACGGGCTTATGCTCTCCCTGCCTCCTGTGGAACCTGCCTTCTTACTCAGAGTTTGTTGAAGCAAGTGCAGTAATTAAAATATGTTTCAACTGACTGCCTCTGGTGGAAACAAAAGCTTCCCACTGTGTTGTTTTTTGGGGGGTGGGGTTCAGGACAGACAGAGTGGGTTTTCACCACTAAAATGTAGCAAAGGCTCGGTCAGCATGCATGACTACCTCTCTGTTCCCTCAAGTACTGGTTAAAATTATAATGCAAGCTTTAACTTTTAGAGCAAGAATTCTGTTTAAAACAGTCGCCAAGATCAAATCACTTGGAGTTCATAGGGTATGGTAAGCAACAGCTCTGAGTTCAAAACCCCATCTGTCCCTTAGCTCTGTGACCTTCAGTTGCTGACTCAATGGGTGCTGGAAGAATAAACCAACCACTGCTTAAATCAGAGCGTGGCATGAGCTCCATGCTCACTGGGCTTTATGGACTATTATTTCCATAAAACGCTCAGGGAGGACCTCACTAATCATTCCATTTCAATCAGGAAACCAGTTCAGCACAGTCTGGGCAGAGAGATAACTGTGCACTCATTGCTTAAGCCCACTACGGATGTATGTATGCAGCCTGTGTGAGTTACTTTCTTGTTGCTGGGGAGGGAAAGAGTTCATTTTGGTTTACATTTCCAGAGGGTAGAGTCCATCATGGTGGGGAAGGCATAGCAGGGGCAGGAAGCCAGTGTCACTGTCGCACTGGTAAACAGGAAGCACAGAGAGAGAGAGCACCTAGGCTGGGTATAGAAACTCAAGTCTGCCCCTGATGACCCATTTCCTTTAGCAAGGGCTCACCTCTTAAAGGTTTCACCACCTACAGAGCAGCACCCGCAGCTGGGGGTCAAGTGTTCACACCCATGAATCTGGATATATATATATATATATATATATATATATATATATGTAATCTCAGTGATAGAGAATTTGATTGCAAACTCATAAGCCTATGGAGCCATTTCACATTTAAACCACCACATAGCCTTTAAAATATCCTTTTCAGTCTAAAGCTCTTCCAGTTGAGCTCTTTGGGCATTCTAAGAAAAATATTTTTAATAATAAATATTAAGAGCCAGTTGTGATGGTGTGTGCCTATAATCCCAGAACTGAGGAGGTTGGGTGCTGTAGTCAACTTTCTCTGTTGCTGCGCAGAAAGAACCCAAGCAAAATCAACTTGTGGAGGAGTGGGTTTATTTGGCTTACGGACTCAGGGGGAGGCTCCATCCTGGAAGGGAAAACGATGGCATGAGCAGAGGGGTGGACATCACCTCCGCCATAGCACCGCAAACAGTGGCAGGAAGGTGTGCCAAATGCTGGCAAGGGGAAGCTGGCTTATAACCCCATAAGCCCGCCCCAAACAACACAGCTCCAGAGAGGTTGTAAAACCCAAACTGTCATCAGCTGAGGATCGATCACTCAGAACACATTCATTTGTTTGTGGGGGACACCTGGGTCAAACCATGACATTGGAGGAGGAGGATAACAGGGTTGAGGCCAACCTTGTCTATACTGAAAAACCCTGCTCCAAGAATAAATAATGAAAATTAATTAATTACTGGTTTTCATGGAGAACTGAACTGTTGTGAACAAGAGTAGGCATGTACCTTGGAGTCTGACACCATAGCAAAACTGATCTATGTAACTTGCCCTTTTCATGGACGAGAACTAGCCTGAGCATGGTGTAGTTGGCTGGCTGCTTCCAATGGGTTGACTTGACTCTTCCTTTGTTGGTGCTCTTATTTCCTCACCTGGATTTGCCTCTAATCCCTGTCTCGCTTCCTGGATTTGGCAAACTACGTTGCAAGCAGCTCAAGTCTTGGCAAGCATCTTAATGTCTAGCCAATACAGGTATCCCCAGGGCACCAGAAGACTCGGCCACCCTTCATTCCTGCCTCCCACTATCAGGGCAGGGATCAGCAACCACACATCCATCATCAGGTTTCTTCTAACTGACACGTCATCCCAACTATCATTCCAGACACTGCATAAGGAGGCTGAGGACCAGTGGCTCAGAGGTTGAGCAATCCACCCTCAGCCTTGCAACCAACATGCAGCCTTGAAAAGCCTCTGTTGCCGTGAGTCCTGCGCAGTGAGTCGCTGCCACCAGCAGAGGTTCGGGTGGAAGCCCTCAGGTACAGTGATGTGAGAGGGGAAAGGTGGAGAATCACCATCTTGGAGAGGCAAAAGTAGCACACTTTAATAGTATTCATTTCTAAGTTCAAAGTAGGTACATGTTGTAGACAGCCTTTCATTGCTGCACAAAAAAGAACCCGACCAAAAGTTGCTTGTGCAGGAATGGGTTTATTTTATCTTATAGACTCAAGGGGAAGCTCCATCCTGGCAGGGAAAATGACAGCATGAGCAGAGGGTGGACATCACCCCCACCACAGCACTGCAAACAGTGGCAGGAAGATGTGCCAAACACTGGCAAGGGGAAGCTGGCTATAATTCCAAGAAGCCTGCCCCCAACAACACATCTGCCACAAGGTTTCAATTCTAAAACTGCCATCAGCTGGGGATCAAGCATTCAGAACATCAATGTTTGTGGGGGACACCTGAATCAAGCCATGGCAGTATATTAACTTGAACTCCACAGGAACAGTTTACAATGAAAGTCCTGACCAGCTAGCCTTAATGAGGATCTGGAAACTCTAGGGAGACCTCTGTTACTGTACCCATCTGGGCTTCTATTTATCCAGAGGTGACATCTAATAATAATGAACCAATGATCATAAGGACAAATGGCAAAATTTTTTCAAAGAGTTTCAGGCACAAGAAGACACGTGACCCTATGACCTGTAGAGCCAATCTTAGAATAAGGCGGACATCGCTTGAGAACAACGGCTCTGTGTTTGTCCTCGGTGATCTGTCGCTTTTATCTCATCCTGATTCTCTTCCAAAACTGATCTGAGGAACGGGGAGGCTGGGAGCAAAGTACTTCAGTTAGTATGTGTGGATGCAGAGAGGAAGGGAGAGTTTGGAGTCATTCTTCAATCTTATGGTATCTGTGGTCATAGAAAGGGAATGGAATCTACTAAGGACCAATGCTACCCCAGTGACATTGCAACACGGACATCAGCACAGAACACGTACACCACATGCCTGTCAAGTTCTCACAACCACCCCATGGGATAAACTATACAACTCACCCTTTACATTTTTCTCTTGGCATTCCAGATACCCAGTCCTAACCCTGTGCTCTGTTCCCGCGAGAGTGCTGCCCACTCTCTGTTGCCCATAATATCACCTTACTTCCCAAGTCCCTAGACTTGGGCTGCTCGTACCTTTAAAATCCTCCTTGACCAGCTGGGAATGGTGACACAGGCCCATCGTCGCAGCACTTGGGAGGCTGAAGCAAGAGAATCATAAATTCAATACCAGCCTGGGCTACATAGTGAATTTAGGCCTGCCTGGCTACAGAGTAAAACTGTCTCAAAAACAAAAACCAAAAAAGTTATTTCTCATTGACGCCTCATACAGCTTTCTGCCCATCACGGTCACTGTTCTGTACTCTCTTATTTAAGACCTCAAATTTTTAGCAACAACATTTCTGAGCCCAGGCTTGGAATTCTTCCTCCTGTCTATCTAAAGTTCTTTGCCCAGGGTGTGTGTGTGTGTGTGTGTGTGTGTGTGTGTGTGTGTGTGTGTGTGTGTGTGTGTGTTTCTTCTCATTTCCCAATATGTCCAGGACGGCACACAAATGAGCTATCCAGATGTAACAGCACCATTATTCTGGCCTCAGCAAGGCTACTGTTTGTCTTTACATACCTCCTGGCAGTGGTCTGACTATGAAGGTTTGCTATCGCCTCCACTCCCTCCTTTAGTAAGAAACAGGGAAATGAAAAAAATGATAAAACCTTCAATTTTTTTTGCTTGTGCACATAGGTGTTCATATGTGTGTGGGCACACCTGCATGTAGAGATGAGAAGACAACTCTTCAGGTAAGTTAGCCCCTATTTTTTACACAGGGTATCTCATGGGCTTGGAGCTTAACAACTGGACTGGGCTGGCTTCCCAGAGAGGTCTAGGGATCCTCCTGACGACCTCAGCACTGAGATTAAAAATGTCCACCCACACTGCTATTTTTACTGGTACAGGGGATCAAATTCAGGTCCTTATGCTAGCAAACAAAAAAAAAAGAAAAGAAAAAAGAAAGAAAGAAAGAAAGAAAGAAAGAAAGAAAGAAAGAAGCATTTTCCTCACTGAATTCTCTCTCCAGACCCCAAACCTTGGATTTTTAAACCTGGTCCTGCAGCAGCAGAGGGGGTATTGTTGTCTCTTTCATGCCATTTACTGCCTAGTAGAGTTAGTTCCAGAAACAATGTTGCTCTGGGACTCAGGAGATGTGAGGGTAACTGATTTACAAAATCCTCAATAACTGAAACTCTTGGTGATTAACTATTAACATTATTTACCTTACTTCTGTTTTATAATCTATAGGAATGGTTAATTAGAATAACCCAATCCAAGAAATATTTGTGGAAGCCAAACAAAAGTGAAGATTATCGGATTTGCAAATTGGTATTTTCCATTCTGTAGTCACACAACAGTGGCTGCTAGCGTTGCAGAAAGGGGCACAAATGCACCCGGAGGACCTGGGTTAAAGCGAGGCCATTTTCTTGAAGATGGCACCTCCTCTGAAAATGTTCATGAGGATCATGTGAGCTGTGAAACCCAGAGCTCCTACGAGTTCAAAGCTGGTTCTACCCTATCATCTGGATGCTCCACAACAGCTCT
The DNA here is from genome assembly GCA_004024765.1 of Zapus hudsonius. Lineage (NCBI taxonomy): Eukaryota > Metazoa > Chordata > Mammalia > Rodentia > Dipodidae > Zapus > Zapus hudsonius. The sequence goes on along the minus strand of PVHP010008546.1, from coordinate 25,360 downwards.
TACTTTTTAAGTTATTGTTTTATTTTTAAAGCTGGATTTAAGCATGTCTCCCTGCCTCAGTTTCCCAAGTTGCTGGAACCACTGGCAGACAACACTACCCTTGGTTTAATGTCACAGTAGTGTTTATTTTTGCTTTCTGAGTTTCCTTGCTTTCTTGGAGGGGGGGGGGTGTTAGTCATTGAATCCAAGAACTCACACATGCTAAGCACACACACTTTACCACTAAGTTCCATCCTTAGCTAACAACCTGTGATCACCTGTCTTCAGGAAAAGGCCACACAACTATTCTTACAAGGTCGTGTGAGTTCAAAACTCTGCCACTCAATTCCCAAAGTACCTTCCAAGTTGCAGCAGGAACTTTGCAAAATCCTGATTCATGATATTCATGATATGCCTAAAAATAAACTTAGCCTCCCACGCTGATGAGAAATCAATAACTCTGCTCAAAGATGTCGCCTCATTTTAAGTGTTCTCATTTATCATTTGAGAAAAGAATAGGAATTTGAACTAACAATAAACTTATACTAAAAATACTGCTTTTAAAATCGATCCCTTTAGTCAGTTCATACAAAAAAATGTTTTCTGTTAAAAAATAAATGAAACGCCACCATCATAGAGTTCATCAGAATTTTTAAACAGAATTAAAAACAAAGTGGGGCCATAGAGATTATTAAAATTTAAGGAGCAATTAAACATTTTAAAAAATATTTTATTTATTCATTTTCAAGCAGAGAGAGAGAGAGAGAGAGAGAGAGAGAGAGAGAGAGAGAAAGAGAAAGACCACACACCAGGGCCACCACCTTGTGGGTCTGGCTTATGTGGGTTCTGGGGAATTGAACCCCAGGGCCTTAGGCACTGGAGGCAAGTGCCTTAACCTCTGAGCCATCTCTCCAGCCCTGAGCCATCTTATAAGAGACAGGCTTCTACTGAGCAATAACATCAAGAGCTGAAAAATAAAATTAAATTTGCTTGGTTTGTAGCCTGAATCTGACAAAAGATTTCAGATTTTTAAAATATGTGCTAGACTGATTCTAAGTCACCTTGGGCTAGAACAAGACCTTGCCTTGGGGGGGAAATAAAATGTGTGCCAGACGGAAGGACACAGTTTTTGTGTGCGGGGGTGAACTTCCCAATAAGAGCAAGGACATGTGTGATGGGGCTTTACCTCTGGACTCAGTACCAGGGAGCAAGTTCATGTGCACAGACACACTTCTCTCGAAGCTAAGTGGTAGAGAGCTCGCCTAACATGCACGAGGCCCTGAGTTCTGCTCCTCAGCTCTGCATTCAAATATAACAAGGAAGGATTGATAATAAAGATGGGGTTTATTTTTACCTTCTATCAAGACTTGAATTTCTGACTTGGTTAAGCTTGCATTAAGTACCATGACTGGTGATGGAAAGGGATCCTTTTCATCTGGCAATGCCCTTACAAACCCACCCGGTAATTAAGAACTTAGTACAACATGTGGTGCCAAGAGGACTTCATGAGTGACAGCTATGAAATCGGATTTATTCTCCAGCCGAGAAAGCTGCAGACTGAGGGAGAAGGGAAAAATAGGGGGAAGGATGCTCTTCAGAGCTTGATGCTCCCAAAACAGGTACACCAGAGGGAAACTGAGCCACACTCCATGCTGGGAGGCCACCAGCAGGGTGGTACCTGACACCCCTGGGCCAAGATAGCATGGCAAGGACCCAGGTTTAAGAAGCTAAGTCCGAGCGTGGTTTTATCAACGGAATCTGTTCGTTGCCTACATGCAGGAGGGAGAAGACACCCAATACTCAAACATGGCTGCTGTGATTTGCGAGGCTGCACAGCCAGAAGAAACAGTTTCAGTGGACAGCAGACAAATCCGTGTCTAGCGCATTTCTTCGATTTCAAGATGTCACTTTTCTATTCTCCTATTCTTGGTGTGTCTGAAGTGGCTGTCCTCATGTTTTGTAATACAGGTGGGGCAGGATGTGGGACTGTTGGATCAGAAACGCTCCCTGAGAATCCAAGAAACAATGCCCACAACCTCCAGTTCTCTTCAGCTTTATATGAGTATGGGTTTAGTTAAAATGACAATGAAATCCAAAAGTGTGATGAAACTATGTTCTCAGAAGATAAAATACTCAACCTACTCAATGATATTATGTATGCAATGACCTGACCATGGGCGAAGCCATAAACTTTGTTGAGAAGATACAGGCTCATTGTGTATGTGTGTGGGGGGGGTCTCTTTCTCTCCCTTTCCTCTTCTCCCCCTCTTCCTCTTTGAGATGGGGTCTCACACTGTAGCCCAGGCTGACCTCAAGCTCATGAAGATACTCCTGTCTTAGCTCTGGCAGGTACAGGCATGACGCACCTTGCTAAGATATTGTTCTTACCTTCAAGGCTGAGGGATGAGAGTCTGGGGCTGAGTTTCCTAAACATGGTGGAGGCAGAGACAATCAATCATGTCTACCTTTCTCATTCATATAATGCATACCAGCTTAGGTTGGGGCACTCTCTGAGCAGGCTATGCTGCCTTCTCATCCTCAGCTAAGCTTGGACAATTTCTCCAGAGGCCAAGACCAGGAGCCATGGGAGCAGATGGGAAATTCATGCTAAAAATGAAACCTCTCCCCACAATTTTTAAGAGGAAATAAATTTTAAACTCGATTTCCTCGGTGTGTGCATGCATGTGTTTGCATGTGTGTACAGATAATGTGTGGAGGCCAGAACAATCTCAGGTATTGTACCTCAGGAATGCTGTCCACCATTTATTTATTTATCCATTTCTTTGAGACAAGGTCTTTCATTGGCTGGTTTACCAAGTAAGCTAGAGTGGCTGGCCAGCAAGCTCCATGGATTCTCCTCTCTCTGCTTCCCCGGTGCTGGGATTCCAAGTGAATGTTGACACTTTTTTTTTTTAATATGGTTTCTGGTTATTGAGCTCAGGTCCTCCTGCTTGCACTCACTGAACTCTCTCTCAGCCCTCCATCACCCCCTTGCCCCAATTATATATGTATTCGGGAAATTTTAATAGCTATGAGCTGTCTACTCTTGAGTTGAAATCCTGAGGCTTCCAAGTCCATGGTGAACAACCTGAGGAGAGATGTCTACGCTGCTCCTCCTCTGGGGTCAAGAACTGCAGCTGGGCTTCAAAGCATTAACATGAGCCCTGGTCAGCTGGATTCATGCAGTTTCTTGTTCTCCCTACATCTTATTATGGCTGTGTACTATGGTCAGAACTACGGTGGAAAATTTGTACACTGGAGCCTCGATCACCAATGTAACTATCTTGGGAGAATGAGTTTTTAGAAGAAACTTTCTGCTTAATAGGGTCATAAGGGCAAGGGACTAATCCGATAGGAATGGAGGCCTAATAGAAAAAAATAAAATGAAATTAAGAAACAGACCCCTGCCCCACCATGTGAGATCATAATAAAAGACTGGGCATCCAGGAATGTTTGAAGGTTTGTCCAAGAAGGACAGAGTTGCTGACACCTTGACCTGGGACTTCCAGGATCCAGAACTGTACAAAATGAACATTTTCCAGATAAGATGCCAGAATGCAGTCTTTTATTACGGCCGCCTGAGCTGACCAGTAGAGCCTGTTATCAGAATATCAGTCACAGACAGACACTGTCCTAGGTGGGAGGGAGTTAAGGTTCCAGGAGAAACTCCCCAGAGTCTTGGTGCCCTGGTTCTCAGGCTGTACCCACCCAAGCTAATGCCAAAACACAACTGGTTTTCTATTAGTAGAGAAAAAAAGAAAGCACGGACTTTTATTAGCTCTTAAAGTAAAATTTTGCATGTCATATGCTTAGCATACAATGCTGACTATTCACACACTAATTTAGAGATTTTTTTTTTTTTTGAGACAGGGTCTTGCTATGTAGCCCACGCTGGCTTTGAATTTTCTGTCATCCTGTCTCGGCCTCCTCAGTGCCGGGATTATAGGCATATGACACCACACTTGACTTTGATTTTCATTTTTCACTAAAACAAAGTTATCTGAAAAATTATGTCTCCTTCAATGAGACTACTTGATGTCATTTTTATACTAAATAATTCATGCTCCTATTTCATGAGCAGAGGAAGGAATAATTGGCGAATGGATTTGTAAGGGAAAAATATTAAACACATGATTCTTTTGATCAATAGAAGAAACTTAAGATGTCTTGGCACACTTATTAAAGTTCTTTCACCAGTTTCCTTTTTGGTAGCTTAAATCAAACAGAGCATCCAATGAGTATGTTTAATTTAAATATATCAAAGGTTTTTGCAAAATAGGAAAACAAAACCGAAAATCAAAAAAGCATACTGAGTTAGCAGTATGGGGAAAAACTCTCTCTCAGGATTACTGTGGCTCCCTTATTTCAGAGAGAGACAAATGGGCACACCTAGGGCCTCCTGCCTCTGCAAACAAACTCCAGATGCCTGTGCCACTTATCTTTATGGCTTTATGTGGGTGCTGGGGAATTGTACCCAGGTTGACAGACTTTGCATGTCAGTGTCTTTAACTACTGAGTCATCTCTCCAGCCCCATTTCAGTATTAAATAAAGAAACTTCTATTTAAAATACAAAACACTCTTCTTTGCAGGCACATAAACAGCCCAATGAGATGTGTTTATGAAGTAACCATTTTGGTGTCAACCCTGAGGCCAGAGTCAGAGAAGTGTGAGTCCTTCTAAGGTTTGGAGCCACAGAAACAATCCTCACTGACTACATAGTTTCAAGAAGTGAACTTAGTACAGGGGAAAATGTGAATAGTTCCACACCTCTAAACTTCTCAAAAACACTGAAAGCATGTCATCTTGTTCTAATTCAGACATGAAACAGTTGGGGAAAAAGTCATTACAACACAGGTATAAACAAAGCTAATCCATGTTAGGTATTTGTCAGGCTAACAAATGAATGCCAACAATATAGGAATTAGCAATTAGCAAACTCGAGAACTATGTTACTGTATTTGTTTCTGCTGTCATATTGACTGACTGGTTTTGACATCGTCTGCCTTTATTATTATATATTATATGATATATAATATATTATTATATATTATATATTATATTATATACAATCATAGTAATCATAATTGAGACAGAATATTTTACATATATACACATATGTGTATACCCTGAAATCAAAATAGAGGAGATCAGTGACATTTTGAAGGATATATTCCATTACTAGACAGATGGCTTGGTGGATAAAATGCAAACCTGAGAAAAAGTTAGGAATCTCATGCATGTAAAAGCCTGGTGTGGGAGCACGCATCTGTAATCCCAGAATTCCTACAGCAAGATGGGAGGGATGTGGAGACAGGAGCTTACAGGCCAACCAGCCTGGCTGTTGCGGTCAACTTCCTAGTTGCTGCACAGAAAGAACCCAAGCAAAAGAGGCTTGTGGAGGAATGGGTTTATTGGCTTATGGACTCGAGGGGAGACTCCATCCTACCAGGGAAAATGATGGCACAAGCAGACGGGTGGACATCACCTCCGCCGCAGCACTGCAAACAGCGGCAGTAAGGTGTGCCAAACACTGGCAAGGGGAAGCTGGTTTATAACCCCCATAAGCCTGCCCCCAACAACACAGATCCAGGGAGGTTGTAAAACCCAAACTGCCATAAGCTGAGGATCGATTACCCAGAACACATTCATTTGTTTGTGGGGACACCTGGATCAAACCATAACACTGGCAAACAACCCAGCCAGGGCAACAAAGAGACAGTGCCTCAAACAAGGTGGAAGGCACAGATTGACCTCCACATGAGCCCCATGGAACACGTGCCCACACACATGCATGCAAGCACACACACACACACACACACACACACACACACACACACAATCAAGTTTAATTCTTTTAAATCTGCAATCTTGCCTATGCCAAGCGATCTCAAACTTTTCAGGTAGCAGAAAACCTGGAAGTGGTGGTGAAATTCACAATGTTAGAATGTGTATATCACAGGAATATAAACTTTTACAAGTTTTTAATGTGGTATTGATAGCATTCATACTATAGAAAGGTCCAACAGTATAGAAAAAGTTTCAAGCTCTGATACTTCCAGTACAAAGTGGGAAAGGTCCCCAAATTCTATCTGTGGTATCAAAGCACCTCTGTTAGCACACAGAAAGGAAGACGTGAGAACTGCTTGTCAGTGCTATTGGAGTCCCATCCTGGAAGTCGGCTTCAAGACTCGTAAAAACAGGTACCTAACAGCACCCCTTAGACCAGAAGAGGCATTAATAACCACCCTGGTGATGTCACTTGTTGGGTAGTTAACAAAGGGTCACAATCACCAGCATTTATCGGTCACTTAATTACACAGAGTTCCTTTCATTATTTTCAGATCCCAGGTAAACCCTACTAAAAGTACATCAGCAAACTGAAGAGAACACAGGATTACTGACAGACAGAGAAAAAGCATCAACAAAACTTCTATCATAATTGGATGAGAATCCGGTTCGATAGTGCAGGCGTGTTTTATCAGCTATTTGGGGGGCTGAGGTATGAGGATCACAAGTCCAAGGCCAGCCTGGGGGCCTATTTCCAGGGCAATGATACAGTGGTAGAGCATTTACCTAGCATGCTCAAGGCCCTGAGTTAAAAAGAAAGGAAGAAAGGAAAATTCACACAAATTTCAAGTCCTTTGGTATGCCAGGCCTGACCCTCTCCAGCCACACCTATGAAGGATTTTCACAATGTGGCCAGCACACATGTGGGTTTCTCATCATTTGGACTGAAAATAAATTTGTTTGAGAGAGAGAGAGAGAGAGAGAGAGACAGAATATGAATGAACATGATGCCAGGGCCTCCTGCCCCTGCAAATGAATTCCAGATGAATGTGCCACTTTGTGCATCTGGCTTTACATGGAAATTGAACCCAGGCTATCAGTCTTTGCAAGCAAGTGCCTTTAAGCACTGAGCAATTCCCCCAACCCTTTGGGCTTTTCTGAAAGAACTTGGAAGCCTGGAACTTAATTGCTATGTTTAATTACTAAGCAAGGGCATGTGCCAATGATGGCAAGTGACAGAATCCTTGCTCAGGAATTAAACATGTAACAGGTTAAATTTCTAACTGACATTCCTAACATAACATTTTTCATTGCTTATCTGAATATAAATTGAACTAGGTGTCCTGTATTTTATCTGGCAACACTACTCCTAAGAAGCCCCAAAACAAATTGTCTTGCTTTGTGACCTTGAGTTTTAGGAGACTTTATTCCTTTGTTTCAGGAGAAAGGAAGAACAGTATTACCAGATTAAGACATTTGCAAATCCTGTTACCTAATAAAATGTTCTTATATTCATAGGCACAGGGCCATCTGAAAATAAGAATATTCATCTCTCCCAGGGACTTTCAATGAACAGAACAGAGTTCTCTTGCCCTGAACAAAGGACACAGCAGAAAGGAAACTTGTGTTGCTGGCCGCAGCTGAGTACATGTGTCAGACAAAGGGCTCATTCAGCCTCCACCTTGCATCACACACACAGGGCAAACACTTAAACCAACTCTATGCAGACAACAACTGATGATGATGAAATCCGAGCGGCCTAATCTTGCAATTATGAAGTTCTCTTTCCTGTTTGGAGCTCCTGGGAGAGGTGATGAAAAGGTATCCACAGAAGATCGGGGAGAAGAGAAGGAAATGCAACTGGCATGATAAGATCTGCTTTTAGCAAACACTGCTGAGGGCAGGGAAGAGAGAGAGAAAGAGAGAGAGAGAGAGAGGGAGGGAGGGAGAGGGAGAGGGAGAGGGAGAGGGAGAGGGGTGGAGAGGGAGAGGGAGAGAGGCATCTCTGCTCCAAGGTGGATAGGTGGCAACAAGGGAATTGTCCCAGGACCTCAGAACAGGCTGGGACACTGAACATTCAAAAGGAAGTTAAACAGCCAAGGAAGAACACGTGTGGGGGGGGGAGAGCAGAGATGGCTTCCCACCGGAGGACTTCTGGTGCTGTAAGAGGAAGAAGGACTCACCAAGCAGACGGTGCTGGAGCCACACAAGAGCATGAAAGCAGGTGGCCAGAGGGAGGTCTGAACCTGGGGACAAGTGTAGAAGTTGATCCAGGATGATGGCTGGGAACTGAAGTCAATGGGACAATTGGTGGTCGGCCCTTGGTCCAGTTTCTCCTCTAAAAGGAAGACTAAGGAAAGAAAGGGCCCGAAGGAGGCTCAAAACATTGGCCTTACAGGAGGAGGAAAGCCAGGTCAGAATGCCGGGGTGAGGAGAACAGACAAGGACAGGATGTGGTGCAAACTACATCAGCTCAAAGATTAGCCCCTGTGTACTCCTTTACAGAAGTAAATTAAACCAAGAATTCTGCATTTCTGAGTAGCATAGTCAACTATTACTTCTTCAAGGACGTCCCCCAACAACACACATTAATGACTCACTCATGATTCCCTTTGCACAATACTAAAAGCACACTACTGCAGCAATAAAAATAGAAGCTGAATACAATTGCCCTCCACTTAAGAAAACATGAAAGGGTAGTTAAATATTAAGCATAAACTAGAACCAAGACATTAATATTTTTGTTGCTCCTTAAAATAGTCCTCATGGGGGGCATAAATATATAGCTGGGCCTGAGGGTGCCTGAAAGTAGATTAACGATAAACAGAAGTCCACAACTTGTATCACTAACTGTTATGGAGGATTTTCATTATGTTTATGGAAAATATTTTTGTAGTATGAAGCAAATGAATATCTACCTAGAAAAAGATGCAAACCTCTCCAAATCCCTTGTTCCTCCTGCAACCCTCTAATATTCTGAAGCACCTGCCTCTCTTGAAGTCAGGCTTTGAAGAAAGTGCAGATTGATGTCCCAAGGAGCTTTCTTACACTGAGAAGCTGTGAGTGTACCCCGGAGGGAGTGGCTTATTTGCCTGTTGGCAGGAGTAGTGGCAGCAACTTAGGGCACGTGAGGGGCGTCAGATTTTATGAGCCGATTCCTGGGTCTACCTGCTGGTCTCTACACATAGACTCTGGTGTGAAAGCACAGTCTCGCTATTTTAAGAATGGTATTGATAGCAACATCAGGTGTCACATGGGGGCTTGTTAAGAGGTACAGCCTCCTAGGGACCCCACAAGACTGTCTGAATCCAAATCTGATTTAACAAGATCCCCTGTGATTCACGTACACCTGAAGTACAGGCAGGAGAGGCAAGCTGAGGTCTGCCTGGCACCTGCTAGCCAGAGGGCCTATACAGAACCAGCAAGGAGCTCCATGGTCATTCCATTCCATTGAACTTCATGGCTTCTTCTGTGGCTTTTGCTGTTCTCTAAAGGCTGTTTCCTTTTGTTTATCTAGTCTGGCTCTAATTTGTGATCCTCCTGCCTCAGCCTCAGGGGTGGGGGAGGGTCTTGTTTAAAGCAAGTACAACTATAACCAGTTCAGAAGCCTTAATTTGTGTGGGCTTTTTGTTTATTATGTTTTATTTTTTCCAAGCAGGTCTCATTCCATCCCAGGCTGACCTGGAACTCACTTTGTAGCCCAGGCTATCCTCAAACTCATGGTGATCCTCCTACCTCAGCCTCCTGAGTGCTGGGATTAAAGACATGAGCCACCAAGCTTGGTTTATAAGCCTTAATTTTTTTTTCAGGCAATATCTCACTCTAGCCCAGGCTGACTTGGAACTCACTCTGTAGTTCCAAGTTGGCCTTGAACTGACATGAATCATCCTACCTCTGCTTACCAAGTGCTGGGATTAAAGGCATGTGCCACCATGCCTGGCTTATAAACCTTAATTTTTTAAAAAAATTAAAAAATATTTTCTTTATTTATATGCAAGCAGAGAGATACATACAGAGAGAGATCAAGAGCAAGAGAGAGAGAGAGAGTGTATGGGTGCGCCAGGGCCTCCAGCCACTGCAAACGAACTCCAGATACATGCACAACCTTGTGCATCTGGCCTATGTGGGTAATGGGGAAATGAAAAGGGTCCTTAGGCACTGGAGGTAAGTGCCTTAACCGCTGAGCCATCTCTCCAGCCCCATAACCTTAATTTCTAATAGCAACTTGGCTTCATACTACCAATTAGAGTCATATCAACTTTATTTATAAAATAGGGTGTGAGAAAACGGAATTTTTTTAAAGGTTTGCTGTTAGATATGATTATATAAATTGTTTTCTCATGACAGTGGTTGACTGGTTAGCTTTTAAACCTGGACTTTCTCAGCAAGTAAGAAAGTCACTTAAACTATTATCAAGAAAAATGACAAGTAATTAGACCTCCCACGGTCAAACACCTGTAGACAGATGTTCAACAACAGGTCAATACTGCTAATTATTAATTAAGCAATAAATTGTAGACTCCCTACCCCAGGGACTGATCCAGTATGCCTACAAGGAGGGTCCCCAGTGGGCTGGGCAGTGGGTGGAAGGAATTGGGGGCACCATCATAAGATTTGCTCATACAATGTATGCAATGGATAATAAAGATAAAAACAAAAGTCAAGGCTGCTCTACTTCACACTGCCTGACAAGCAGGCAAAGGAGTTCCCTGACCTGGGAGTCTTGAGTGAACAGCACTCATGCAGAACCTGCGAACGTCACTTCCCCTTTGATTGCTGCCAATGACAGAACGAAAGGAACTCCCAATTCATTCCTGATTGCCAAAGGGCACTCTCCATGCTGGGCTGTCCCCTCCTGGGTGGTGTCCATGAGGACCACTTAAAGGGACCTTCTTCCACTGAGAGCTAAACCACTCGGACTCTATTACTTAAGATACTGAATATCAAAAAAAGATATTGAATATCAACCTCCTTATCTTGAATGTTCTTAGAAATTAGATCAACTTACCCATTTGATAAGCCGGGCCTCAATGGCTTCCTTCAACTATTTCACACTTTCCTGCTTCCTCTTAACTCTACTTTAAAGGAGTTGAACTTTTTATGCTATTCTGCTTGCTGTGATGTGGACACTTTTCAATGAACTCAACTTGAAAAGCAAGAACAAGAATGAGGAAAGAAAGTACAGATCGGTCACAGGGATGACTAATTGCATTCTAAATAAATGACGCAAGCTTAGCAGAAGCAGCTGGAGTCGAGGAGAGTTACACAGGAACAGCCAGGCCCTTTGATGTTGGGATATCTTGGTTGAAGAGTAATCAACCAAGAGGAATGAATGCAGGAAGATTTATAATAATCTGAGAAAGAAAGATAGAGCAGACACAGCAAGTAGTTCATGGGCTCAGAGTACCACCCACGACTGGTGAGTTGCTAGCGAGCTCAGAAACTGGTAACCTTCCAAAAAAGAAAAGGTTATTTTTTTTAAGTACTCAGTAAACAGTTCTATGTCTTTACCTTTGCTATAGTGGATGTCTGCACCTACTTGTATCATCCAATGGCAGAGTGACCTATGGCCAGAGGGCTGTTGTCCCCTTTTCTGCACGACTATTCCTTTGTCTTCAAATCCCAGCTGGTCATAACCCTGTGAAGCCCTCTACATGCTTTGCCTACGGCCCTTGACTCCCACTCAATTTTATTATTATCATCTTTGCTTCCCTCTGAGCACTTCAGTTCCTGGAAAGTGGGAACTAGGTGTTAATTCTTCAGGTCCCCAGTGCTGGACCAAATGAGGCTCATGCTGACTTTATCATGCACTTGTAAGTTGGGCTTATAAGCAGTAAGAGCCGCTGCTGAGGAGCTGAGGGGGTTCAGAGCAGAGCCATTTTGCAGAAACCAGGACCCATGCAATGCTGTTGTGAAGCAGAAAACAAATGCATCTGCAAAGCCACACAGGAGCACCCCCAGTGTGGTAAGCGAAGTTGTTTAGGAAGGAGAGACTGGATTCTGCCAGACCACGCTGGCAACATTTGCACAGAGTGTGCACAGAGGGGCTCCCCGTGCAGGCTGGAGAGCAAGGACTCTTGTTAAAAGAGCTCTCTGAGCTCTGGCAGATGGGCTGCTCACTTGGCCAGACTGTAGACACCGTGTCCTCCACCCTTACCAGTTGTATGCGTTGACTTTTCCATCCCTTGACTATATGCCTTATCACACGTGCAAAAACATGGAGAGCAGATGGTAAGTAACAAAGAGAGGCACTCAACCAGTCTGCCCAAAAGTGGAAAATCTTGGTCTAAAAATCACATCCCAAATCCATCACCTCTCCTTTCTGATTCCATGGAATTTGTGAAACCAAATGCCACTAAACACAAGTGACTTCTTTCATGTCATCCTTAAGGAGCAGCAGTTACCTTTTTACATTATAATTTTTATAACAACAGATTTGCATTTCCCTGAAATTGATATCTTTTCCTAACTGGGAATAACCAAGAGATTTCCCTGGTATCAGAGAAAACAACAGACTTCTGTTTAAGATGGAGGGTGTCGTAGCCATATGCCCTTGGGATAAATCTCCAAAGCAGGCACAGTTATGGAGGAAAGGATTCATTAAAGCTATAGATCCAGGGGAAGTTCCATAACAATGAAAGAGGCTGGTCCCCTTTCACAGGTCCAAGCAGAGAGAAAAACCCATCACCAACACCACACACACAACAGCAAACAAGCAGGGGCTAAGGGAGAGAAATCTCCTTCCTCCTTAGATAGCCTTAGGGTGAAGTCTTGCAACCCTATAATAAAAAAGATCAAGTTGACAACAAAGCCTAACCATCAGAGAGGGACCGAAGCCATCTCCATGTGACATCGAGTAAGAACAAGAGAAAAGTAGACTCTTCCAGACAGAGATAGGGCAAGGGCTGGGGAGGGAGAAAGGGACGGAGAAGAAAGAGAAGAGTTCTGGAATCTACTAAGGAAGTAAAGGCTAACTTAAAGTGTGGAGAGAATGGACGATGGCACTCCTGCCTGCACCAACCCGGACAGGGCAGAGGCCAGAGAAGGGGCAGCAGAGGCCAAATCGAAAAGTTCCTTTTCTCTTCTCTGAGCAGCTCTAGGGATGGAGCCATTCAACAAGAAGATCCTGAACCAAACCAAGAGATGCACAAACCCAACACAGAAACACAAACAAGGATGGCAATGGGACTCCTGAACTCAGATAATAAAGAGGAGAAACGCAGGATGAAGACTTCAAGTTTGACTGGTGAAAAGAGCTTGAACAAGCAGATGGATGCAGGGCCTGGAGAGGAAATCGGAAACATGGAGGAAGACAGGAAAGTGGGTATAAAATAGATAACAATAAGGAAGAGAAATGTGCAGCAAGGAAACTGAGATATTAAAAATGGGCAGACAACAGGCAGAAGAGAGAGCTAGGGCAGGAGGATGAGGCTGATAGGGACTTCAAGCAGGACAAAATAAGCATGATCAGCTAGCCTGGCAAATACATCAGTGAGACCCTGCCTCACTGTGACGTTCAGACAAGCTCCACAGACCCCTCCCCTTGAGTGGGAGGTGTCTAGCTAGAGCTAAAACCTAGGTGCTAAAACTGATTGGTCAAGTATGAACCAACCACCTGTCTCCCTGCCCACCTAGGGCAGGAAGTACTCACTGAACCAATAATCCTGTCTCTCTTCCTCACATGGCCGGCCAGCAGAAGGACCTCTGAAATTCCAGAGCTTGGGTAAGCTAATGGCTGTGGGGCTGGGCGCAGGGTTCTTTCCCACAAGAACCTTTCCTTCTCATGATGGGAGCCCTCTGTTATCTTTCCTTTTTCTTCTTTGACTGACCAGCAGAGATTTTGCTAAAACCTCTCCCACATTTTTCTCCCCACACTGGTGGCTGGAGAACACTGTAACTCCCCATGTTCCCTTAAATAAGAAAGTCTCCCACTATACCTTACTATCTTGTTGTCTATGATTTTAATTCTTTAACTTTGTAGACAAGAATTGGGGTACTCCTTCAATTTTGGGGTGCACTGGAATTTTGGTGGGGCATTATCTAAATTCTAATCCTCAGTTCACCCGGTTGCATCATGGTGGAAGGTGAGGATTGACACCTGAGGTTGTCCTCTGACCTTCATACATGGAACATGTGCACACACACACACACACACACACACACACACACACACACGCACACACACACACACATGAGAGCACACCATAAAAATGCCATAATGAAGCTCATTACTTTGCATTATAACTTTAAAAATTTAATAAAATGAGAAATAATGACACAATAGTAGACTGGCAATTCCTGGTACATGACTTTCTGTCACTTTTTTTTCCCATTTTTTTTCCAGGTAGGGTCTCACTCTAGCCCAGGCTGGCCTTGAACTTACAGCAATCCTCCTACCTCTGCCTCCTAAGTGCTGGGATTAAAGACATGCACCACTATGCCCAGCAACTTTCTGTCACTTTAAACCCAAATAAATGTAGGATTCCACAAGGAGGAATGAGCCTTGAGAACATACCTCATGAGTATGGAAGCAAGAAAATGTTCTAAGGTTACAAACAAGAAACACCTCTCCTTCTACAAAATCTATTTAGTACCAACAACACAAGGCCTATTTACACCACTAATCCCATCTGTCTATGGAGCCCTAAGAAGCCAGAAACAGGTTACTGGGAACTAACTCCACTGATACAGCAACAGTGTGGGCTGTTATCTATATGCAGGGGTGTCCCCTAATACATTCAAGAGTTTATAAAAGTTTTTCTCCAGTTTCCTGGCTGGAGGGTGTTTCTGGGGTGGGTCTTGAATTCCAGAAAAAAAATATATATGCAAAGAGCATTTTGAGCTCAAACCTGTAGTTCCTGCTTTGTTGAGTTTGAGTGTGCTTGCTTGCTTTTGGAGTTGCTGGTGATGGGTTTCTCTCTCTCTGCTGGGACTTGTGAAAGGGGGCCAGCCTCTTTGACCATTATGGAACTTCCTCTGGATCTGTTACTTCAATAAATACTTTCCTCCCCAAATTGTGCCTGGTTTGGAGATTCATCCCAGCAGCGTGTGCCTGACTACAACAGGGGGTAACCCACAGCTCCTAGATTGGACATGAGGGCTGCTCTATGGGAGGGAATTCATGCCTGATACTGAAAGGCTAGTCAAAAGCCTATGACTAAGAAGGTCTTTAAATCCTAGGAGGAAAGCTACTACTGTTATCTGGCTAAATAGATCTATTAAGTCCACCAAACTACCCTTTAAATACTTTTATTTATGCCCATATGTTAATGCTACTTGCACTTTTGGTTGGGCAAGCTTCGCTAGTCAGATGGCACTGGACTCAAAACTCATCAAAGTGCTGAAAAGAGGTGACGGTGGAGTGCTCAGCACTCAGTGAAACATCTCTGTCACAGCCTCCAAGGCTCAGAGCTCATTTCAGAAGAGGTGGTAGAAAAAAAAGTCAAAGTCAACGACAGGGAGGATTGCTTTGGAATGCTCTCTTCTCGACACAAAGGGTTGGCTGCATTTGGTTGTGATTATCTGTACAAGACATGCGTAATATCAGGGGAAAATGACATCAAAATAGAAGATGCATTAGTTTAAAAGAAGCAGGGATTCAGTGGAGGGGGAAAGATGAGAAAGGACTAAAGAGAGTGGTAGGAGGGGCCAATCAGGAGATATATATATGTAGTATGTGTATACATACATATATATAGACTATAGTCTCATATATATGTGCATTATGTATACATGTGGAGGTTGTAAATGAAAAGTTTTCAAAAAGAAAAGGAGTAATGTATACATAAATAATAAAGCAAGTACAGTTAATATTCACTGTGGAATCAAAGTGGTTTGTATGGACCCTCACTGCAAAGTTCTTCCCACTTTTTTCTGTAGCCTTTTCATGCAACAGGTTAGAAAATTGTATTAGTTACGTGAAACCACCTTTTTTTATAAAATCATTTTTTATTATTGTATAAACAAAAGGAAAATAGAGGTTTCCATGTGTGCATGCATGTGTGCATAGGTGTGGATGCATGGTCACGTTTGGGAAAGTGCCTATGCATTTGCACATGTATTTGGTGTGTGCTCGTATAGAGGCCAGAGGGCAACCTTAGGTGTCATTCCTCAGGAACACCAGCCACCTTCTTTGAGACAGAGACTCCATTGGCCTGGAGCTCAGCAATCAGGCTAAGCTTGCTGACTAGCAAGCTCCTGGGATCTGCCTGTCTCCTCCTCCCGTGCTGGTATTACTAGTGTGGGTCTGGGGATTGAACTCAGGTCTGCAAGCTGGCAAAGACAGCACTTTATTGACTGAGCCATTTCTCCGGGTTCTAGAAAGATTTTTTTTAAAATATATATTTATTGTCCATAATGAGTTACATTATTTAGTGGGCAAACCATGCGTTGTTATCCCGAATTCCCCAATTCCCCCCCTCCCCATCCCTGATCAGTTGTATATCCTCCTTCGTGGGCTGTCTGTATTAGTCCTTGTGGCAAGGGATCCTGTATATCTTAGTACTCATCCCGGTCTGAGAGCCGTGGTGGGGGAGACTGTCCGGAGGCATGGCACCCATCAGTAACAACACACTTGGGCTAGAAAGATTTTTTTTTTAGAAAGAAAAAAGTTAAACTTTTGCAAGTAAGCCCAAATGCCAAATAAGTAACAGCATTTCACACTTACTTCGCAGCAAATAAAGTCCTTTCCTTATGCCAAATAGCACAAAGACACCTCATTGAGCTTCATGAATCTAACCATATGTAAATGATGTGTTTACCACATCCTTCCCAAACACCAGCTCTCCAATTGATGGGTTCAAACACATTTCTCTTATTATGTAAACAGTTTGCCAAACACTAATGGGCTTTGAAACCAAGCCAGAAGATTTCTTCAACCCCAAGTCCCACCCTGTTCTACAGGCCTCCCTTAGGTGCCTTGAGGATTGTTCAATGAGCTTCTTATCTCTTTTCTGCATCTGGAACCCTCAAGCACACCAATGCCAAGCTTCGCTCTTAGGAGACACTCAATAAAGAATTGTTCAAGACCACTTTCCTTAGTCAAAGTTAAACAGGGACCACACAGGTGATGTTTGTCTTTCTCCATAAAATTACCAGGATCACTAAAAGCCTTAGCAAAATACCATGGTGATCAACACTGTGTGTAATTATAATTGAATTCTCCAAGTCATAAAGTGGCCTAGCCTGTGTCCAGGCAGCCTCCAGTAGCACAGTGATGATACTGTTACTGAGTGACTAGGGAAAGTGGCTGACCTTCTTTGTGCCTCACATTCTTCTTCTATAAAATGAGAATAATATTCCTCCCTCAAAGGATATGAAGATTAAATAAAATAATACATCAAGGTACTTAATAACAAGCTCCCAACCGATGTTAGCTAATTGCAATTGTTATTTTGTCTTGTCTATCAGAGTACGTCTCCACTGCACTGATTATACTGATGTAATATGAGGTGTAAGAGAGATGAATTGAAAGAATTTATAATATCAAAGCAATCTAAAAAAAATCCTTATATTCCCAAGTTCTCAAAGTCAAAATGCAAAACCTCAACTCTAAATATAATTATGAATTTTACATATAGTTTTTGGCATTATATAAGTTGCATTTTTTTATTTGTGTGGGGGGGGCTCATGCATGCCACAGTGTGTGTGGAGATCAGAGGATAACCCCTGGCATCAGTCCGTGCCCTCCACTTTGTTTGAAGAGGGTTTCTTGCTGTTCACTAGGTCAAAAGTAAATCTGGCTGGCTCCTGAGTTTCCAAGATTCTCTTGTCTTTGACTCCTTTCTTACTGTAGGAGGGCTGGGATTATAGGTGTTACATGGAGTCTAGGGATCAGAACTCAGGTTGCCACACTTGTGAAGCAAACAGTTTACCCACCGAGCCATCTCCCCAGCCTCTAATGTTTTTCTTATCTGTGCCCATGCCAGATCCTAAAGTCTCAGTATAGGAATGGACAAGAACTAACCAGTACACAGTCCCCCAGGGAACACAATGAACACTTATTACAGTTTGAACCTTAAACATCCCCTACAGGCTCATGTTTTTAAATACCAGTTACTCAAGCTGGTGCTCCTGATATGAGAGGTCACAGAGCCTTAGAAGGTGGGGCCTAGCTGGCAGAAGAAAGTCACTGAAGGTTACAGGCTGGTTGATCTAGCTATTTCTGCTTCCTGGTCCATCATGACATGAACAGCCCCTTCCCTATTCCTGCTACCACAGACTGAGCCAGTATGATGGAGTGAAACCCTCTGAAGCCATGAACCAAAAGAACTCTTCCCTCCCTTATGCTGTTGTGTCTGGTATTGGGGCACCATGACACAAAAGTATAAAAATGGCAGCTGTATCCCTCTTCCTCGCCATCCCCAGTACCAGTCTCTTGGGACCCTGTGCTCACTAGAGAGAGAAGGCACAGTCTAACACGACCTCAGGGTGGCCTGGAGCACAACGGCCATACCTTCCTTCCTGGAACCTGTGAACATATCTTGGCAAATGGCTAAGAGACTTCAGAGGGAATGATGTGAAGCAACGAAGGAATATGGACCTCATCCTGAATCATCCCACGAGTCCAATCTAATGAAAGGTGCCCTTGGTGGACAAGAGCCTTCTCTAGCTGTGCCCAGAGTGGCAGTAGATGAGTAAACCATGTGGGGAGGGCTTGATCTGCTGTTACTGGGGTGGCAATAGGGTCACAAGAAAGAAAGGATCCTGACAGTCAATAAAGCAACAGGGACCTTGGACCTGTCTCTACGAGAAAGTGCCTCAGATGTCCTCAGTGAGTCTGGGAGCAAATTCACTCTCAGAGCCTCTAAGCAACAAGGTCCAGTGTGCACTTCAATCTTGGTCTTGTGAAGCCCCGAGCAAAGACTGCTGGGCCATGCTATGCCCAATTTTCTGTCTCATGAGAACTGTGACACAATAATATAATAATAAAATAAAATAATAAATAATAATAATAGTTTTAAACTACTAAGTGTAGGCTGGAGAGATGGCTCAGTTGGCAAAGTACTGTGTAAGCATGAGGAGCTGAGCTTAGATTCCCAGCATCTACATAAAGCCAGGCAGGGTGTTGCATGCCTGTAATCCCAGAGCTGGGAGAAGAGACAGAGCATCCCTGAAGCTTGCTGGCTGCCTGGTCTAGCCAAATCCAACTTGGTGAACTCAGGATTCAGTGAGAGTCCCTACTTCAAAGACAAGGAAGGTAGAGAGTGATTGAGGAAGACAATCACTGTCAACCTCTGGCTTCCACACATTGATGCAAACGTGCACCTGCATGCACACACATACAAACGCACATACAACATATACCACAGCCCACAAACACACATATGCACACACATCACACAAAAATACACATATGAACCCCCCAACACACAAAAATAACAATGATCCTAAAACTCCCTCCGGTTTTCTTCTCGTCTCCTTGTGTCTTTCCCCTCTTGATCAGATGTTCTCTGCGATTAAACCACCCTTCACGAGCAAGACTTTGAAGCTGCCTGTTTAGTTGTTATCCTTTCCAAGGACATCCTGGGCTTCTGCACCTGTAGGACTCTGCTCAGGTCTTCCAAAGAAGAGACCATAATGAGGCTCCCATCAGAGACTACATAATCACAGACCTACCCACCCAGCCCTGCGTGACCTAAAGTCATAGATGCATAATGATTAAGATGGACAAACTGCAGTCTATGAAGCTAGTGACCCAAGCTTGAGCTTCCTCTGACTGTGCCTCGGAGAGTTAGTAGCAATCATCCTAAACCTGTCACCAAGGACCAATACAATCTTCCCAACAACAGGACTATGTCCTAAGCCACTCCCCAGAACCCTGCCCTCCAGTGCAGCCCACGACTATCCTGGTGATTTATGGAGCCAAGTCTCACTTTCTACTTAATACTTAGTTGGTGGGCATTTTCATCTCTCAAAGGGTCCAAGTTTTTCTCCTACTGGTTAAAAAGAAAATTCATCCTATTTTGTAACTTTGTTCCTGCCATAGTTACTGCCCACAGAGCATCGCTTATTTATTTAGATTTCAACTTGGATCTAGATTTTTGCAAGCCCCTTTGTGAATAAGAAAGTATGATCAATAGTTCAACAAAGATGTCATCAAAATTACTAATAAATAACAAAATAATAACATGATTATATGATAAGTAATTAAACAGAAAATGCTATTAAAAATAACATGTTAAGACATAATGTACATTCAGTCTAATTCCCTCTGTTAAGATAAATTTCCATCAGGAAGCAAGCATTCCTGTTGGTCTTCATAAGAGAAGAGATTTAAGAGATAATGTAGTGGTGAAAGAAGGATTTAAACCACGGCTCCACTCGAGTGCTGTCAGGATAAAGAGAGAGTCAAGGTCTTATCCACTGAGCCTGGGCAACTGATTCTGCTTTTGACATTAGTCTTCCTAATGTGAGTCACTTTAGGGACTGAGGACAGCTTGAATCAAAGTTCTCAAATCTTTCCCTGACTACAAACAAATTCAATGATTTTTATATTCAATTTTAAGCTAAAATATAAGTCTAAACAAAAAAAATGTTCCTTTGCCTTGAAAATACTGTGTCCTTCCTCTTTAAACTTGGCCTTCTCTCTCCTGTGGTTCAGCTGAAAACAAGACAAGCATTATAAACAAACAAGCTTTCAGAAGCTCCTTTGCAAAGCATCTCTTCCTAGGCCTTCTGTTCCCAGGCTGCTTGTATTTCACGCAATTCTAAGGGATCCTGCCAGTTTTCACATTTCAGTATGTTTTTGTGTTTTATGCAAAATTAAGGGTTCAAAATATTATTCACAGCTTCACGCGAGACTGGAAATTGGCAGCAGCTCTGCCAATGCAGCTTAAACGTCTCATCAAGAGGTCTTCTGCTTAAGGTACCACCTCTAGGAACATGCAGGGATGCACATGGATGCTCTCCTTAACAACTTCCTGTGTCCACTGTGGGCAAAGCTTGAAATAGCTGGAAATAAACACTATGGACAACGGGTAGCTAACCTGTCAGCAATACAAGCATGTATTGGGATGGGTTGCACTGGACTTCCGAGACTCTTGTCCAATTATATATAAAAAACTTTAGTGACGTTGATGTCTTTTTTGTTGTCTTATGAGGCAGGGCCTCCCTCTGTAGTCCAAGCTGGCCTGGAACTCACCTCACAGCAATCCTCCCAATCAGCCTTCTGAGAGCTGGGATAAAGCGAGCCACTACACCTGGCTCCGTGATGTCTTCTTATGCATTTATATTTTCCAACTGGATTTAAGATGTAAGAGGGTGAGGCTTCTAAATAAGCAGGCTTATACACAAAATACAATGCCTTCCCCCACATATGACCCCCTTTAGTCTAGTGAATATGCAGCATACTCAGTACAGCAGGTGTTAATAGTTGGGAACTGAGTTCCCAAGCTGAAAAGAACATGGCTGTAGGTGATAGGAAGTGAGGTTGGACTGGATGATTAAGGCACTTGCTTTCAAGCCCGATGGCCCAGGTTCAAATTCCCAGTGACCATGTAAAGCAAGATGCACAGGGTGGCACATGCATCTGGAGTTCAGCTCTTTCTCTCTCCCTCTTTGCTTGTGAATAATAATAAATAAATTTTTAAAAAGGAAGTGAGGTTGGACAGCAGGCAGCTAGGGGATTTAACAGTGTTCTCCTGGAGATGGTGGTCTTCACTGGCAGAGAACAGGAAAGGAAACTAGGAAAGACATGTCCTTGAGGGAAGGCAGGGAGGCTGGCAAGGCCGGATGTGTTTGTGTGTGTGCATCTGTGTGGGGGCCAGGGGTTGACATCACGGGTCTTAATCACTCTCCACCTTATTTTTCGCATTTAGTTGACAGCCTCCATAAGTATAGACAATAAACCATGATAATTCCCATCCACCACCTTCATTTTCCCTCCAAATCCCCCTCCATTGAATCTCTTCTTTCCAGTTAGTCTCTTTTCTCTTTTGATGCCATCAGTTTTTCTCTTCCTATCATGCGGGTCTTGTGTAGGTAGTGCCAGCCACTGTAAGGTCATGAATGTCCAGGCCACTCTGTGTCTGGAAGACAACATTGCATTGTAAGTGCTCCCCGCTTCCTTTGGCTCTTACGTTCTTTCTGCCACCTCTTCCACAATGGTCCCTGTTGCAGTCAGCTTTCTAGTTGCTGCACAGAAAGAACCCAGACAAAAGCGGCTTGTGGAGGAGTGGGTTTATTTGGCTCAGGGACTTGAGGGGAGACTCCATCCTGGCAGGGAAAATGATGGCATGAGCAGAGGGATGGACATCACCTCTGCCACAGCACCACAAACAGCAGCAGGAAGGTGTGACAAACACTGGCAAGGGGAAACTGGCTTATAACCCCCATAAGCCCACCCCCAATAACACAGCTTCATCGAGGTTGTAAAACCCAAATTGCCATCAGCTGAGGATCAATCTATCAGAACACATTCATTTGTTTGTGGGGGACACCTGGATCAAACCATGACAGTCCCTGAGCCTTGAAGGGTGTGATAGAAATGTCTCAACTAGTGCTGAACACTCCACTGTCACTTCTCAGAACATGGTGACTTTTGAGTCACCCAAGTGGTCACCATCACCTGAAAAGAGAAGCTTCTCTGACCGAAAGTGAGAGTAACATTAATAATGGGCACAAATATAAACATAAAGTGCTTATGGGGAGTTTTTCCACCTTACTTTTTTGAGACCTGGAGTCCCACTGACCCAGGAGCTTACCGACTTAGCCTGTCTAGCCAGCCAGCAAGTCCAGGGGTCCTCCAGACCCTGCCTCCTGAGCGTTGGGATGCTTGGCATTTTACGTGGGTGCTTGGGATATGCACCCAGGTCCTAATGCTTGTGAGCAGACATTTTTATCCACTGAGTCAGGCCCAGAGCATGAATTTATTCTTACAGCTCTGGATGTTGGAAGTCCAAAATTAGTTTCGCTGGTCTCAACTCACTATGTGGGCGATACTACATTCCTTCTGGCGGCTGCAGGGGGGACCCTGTTTCCTGGCCAGTCCAGGTCCTAGAGGCTGCCTGCATTCCTCGGTGCATCTGTTCCATCTCTGACTCTGGTCCTCTGCTTCCTCGCCTGGTTCTATCCTCCAGCCATCCCTGGGAACGTAGAGGGCCCATGCAAGTAATTGAAAATAACCCTCCCATCTCCTGATCCCGAAATGAATCTGCTCTGCAAAGTCTCTTTTGTCATGTAAAATGATAGAGACACAGGGTATAAGGATTTTAAGACAGGGATATCTTTGGGTTAACTGCCCTACCTATCAAAGGTTCTGTTCTTTGCCTGGAGAATGCATTTCCTTGGCCAGTCTACTTCTTTTGGTGTAGCCTTCTTTGGAACAAGGAAAATAACCTTGATCTCCGATTTCCTTCTGGCTCTAAAATAGGCTATAAGATACATCTTTAAGATGACTGACTTCATGATTACAGCGGACAAAAAGCATCTGCAGGGAATTATATAGATTTTGAGTCAAGTTAAGAAAATATATTTATTGGAGGGATGGGTCTCTACTCCACTTGTTGGTTATGGAGGCCCATGAGGCTCCCACAATACAGGCTATTTTGCCAATGTTCTTGGTTACCCACTGTCAACAAATGGTAAGACACCACAGTCACAGGACTGGAAGTGAGCTGGAAGTCACCACCCTTCTGGCTTTATGTAGGAAGATGGGGGAGAAAAGTCATCAACAGTCTAAACCATCAGTGGATCCAGGCAGGCTATGCCCACAGGTGCAACAGTACCTTGGAAGTGATGGAGATAACCAACTGCTTTGTGACTGGATTTAAGGCTGCTCCATGGGAGGGAATTCATCACCAGCACTGAAAACTGAATCCTATGGTTTGGAAGTTCTCTGGCTCTAGAGGAAAGCTACTACTGTTCCTTGACTAAGTGGATACATGAGCTCATCAACTTGTCTTCTAAATGCAAATGTTTATGCCCAAGTGACTAAAGCTGTTCTCACTTTCGGTTAAAGAAGAGAAAGCCCAGTGCTCTGCGAAAGGATGACACACAAATTCGTGAAGCAGTCCATATTGTTCAAGAAAGCCCAGTTCTTAATACTGGATGAGGCATCTCCATCATGGCCGCTCAGAGAACACTGCAGAGGAAGTGCCAGAAGGAATATGAGTTGCTACTCTTACTGCTAACCAGAAAGGAAGCAAAGACAGAGACACTGAGGAGACGCAAACTCAACACAGCTAAAAATCAGAGGTTCTGGAGAGCAAACACTAAGTCATGCCCTTCGAGGTTCAGGGAACCTTGCAGAAGAGGGGGCAAAAAGAATGAAGAGGGCTGGAGAGATAGCTCAGCAGTTGAGGCACTTGCCTCCAGTGCCTAAGGCCCTGGGTTCAATCCCCAGGACCCACATAGGCCAGACCCACAAGGTGGTGGCCCTGGTGCGCTCTCTCTCTCTCTCTCTCTCTCTCTCTCTCTCTCTCTCTCTCTCTCTCTCTCTCTGCTTGAAAATGAAGAGATAAAATATTTTTTTTTAAAAAAGAATGAAGAGCCACGGGATGGGAAGGAACACTCTGGGCACTGTCCTCTGGACATGAAGGGCATTGCCGTTGCCCCACCAGCCCTGCACAATTCTGAGCCCATCAACATCAACGTTTTGGCAAAGGGATGGAGGAAGACAAAGAGTAAGACAACCAAACAGAAGAAGGACTGTCTGGAAGGGGCCAGGCATTCAAATGGAACGGGGATGCAGAAGGTGGACAAAGGGAATCAGGAAAGGAACAGAATCACATTACAGTTTGTGTGTGTATTAAAATTCTCAGTAAAATGTTTTAAAAATATGCCGAGTGGGAGGAGGTTAGGAAGAGAGGTTTAAGGTGAACCTGATGCATGGAAAGAAATGTCTGATGGCTTGTTAGAGATCAAGAGCTAAGACATCAGCCAATGGGAAGAGAGAGGAAAGGTGGAGTCATCCACATGGGTGGATTTAATTACTGTAATTTGTCAGGATTAATTCATTTTACAAAAGATCAATGAAAGGAAAGGGGGCAGATGTTTGTACTGGACTTGAACCTGGAAGAAGAGGAACTGGCCTAAGAAACAGACACTCAAATAGGGAAGATGAAAACAGATAAGTGTACTGAACGCTTGTTTCAGAAGAACTGACTCTGCAGTCCTTTCTAATGTGGTTAATTGACTTACATTCTGCATACTTACAACTTGCACTTTATAAAAATAATCATTTTCTTAACATAAGTCCTGGGTAGGATGATTCCCTAGAGTTTTTAAAAGTTATTTGATTGTCAATTTATCTATGGGTACTAAAGCTTAATATTTAAAATATATTCAATTCCACGCTTGCTGGAGCAACATTATTTAGCTAGACCCATGGACTTAAGAGTCATGAAATTGGGCAAAAACTGAGTGAAAAGGTTGTTTACAATATTTCTCTGTAACTTGAACCAACTATAATATAAAATATATAATAATTTCCATGAACATGTTTCACAAAAACACAAGGCAGTTATTATAAGATAAACTCCCCCTTTGAAATACATTTCATTCAAGTTTTCCTTCCATCTAGAACATTATACATGTCTGTGTGCTCATTGGCTAATCCTCCTGCTAGGCCTCCAACTATTGCTACACAGCCCT
>PVHP010008545.1:0-52924 GCA_004024765.1 Zapus hudsonius | reverse complement strand
ATTTTTTAAAAAGAGAACACACAATGTCTGTGTATATATTGTGTCAGCCACTGCAATTTCCAATTTTATGGTTATGTGCAGTCAAATTCACTTCCATCTTATAAACTTCAATATGCCAAGTGCTAAGCTAGGTGTTTCATGCACCTTATTTCTTGATCTCATTTTAGCATCATAAAATTTCCACCAAGCAATAGTTATTGTTTTTCCCATTTTATAAATGAAACAGAACTATTATATATAGAGAGGAAAAGGATACAAGTCAATGGATCTCCTGAAAGTAAAACCATAAAGTTAATAAGAGCCTGAATTTGAGGGATCATAAAGAGAATGAAGACATTGGAAAAGTAGAACTAGAAGTGATTTGATATGGAGAAGAAGAAAGAAGAAAGAAAGAAGCTTGGAGTGTAGGTAAGCAAGATGGTATCCACATCCTGAACATACCTAGGAGAGAGTTCATGATGGTCTCTACACTGACTGAGGTAGGAAAGATGTCAGCTATTTAGAAAGAAGTTCAAAACACAAGGCAAACTATGATATTTTGCTTCCCTGCTACTCTATCACCAAACAGAACCTATGATCTTCATTTTTTCATGTATATAATTAGTTTTTTTAAGTTGTTTTTATTTTATTTTCAAGCAGATACACACACACACACACACAGAGAGAGAGAGAGAGAGAGAGAGAGAGAGAGAGAGAGAGAGAGAGAGAGAGCGAGCACCAGGGCCACCACCTTGTGGGTCTGGCTTATGTGGGTACTGGGGAATTGAACCTGGGGCCTTAGGCACTGGAGACAAGTGCCTTAACCACTGAGCCATCTCTCCACTCCAGCCCTATAATTAGTTTTACTTTGGGGGATTTCTGGCCATACAAGTAGATTGTGCCAGAGCCATTGTTAACATGGCAGTATTCTCTGTCACTTTGGGGAGAGTGCAGTTGCCCCAAGTTATAGTTCTAAGTTTTAGCTTCTTTCTGGACTAACCTCACATACTGGAGACCTCTTGTGCCTTGCTCCAATGTCTTGCTGGTCTAAGATCTTCTCCCAGTGACTTCCTTAATGACTGGTAGTTTTCAGGCCTCAACAGCCTGGTATAAGTGAGACTTTATGCCATGCACCTTATTACTTCTCTGGGATCTCTTGGGTACTCCCGTATAGGATCTTTATAGAACCTTCTTTTCCCTGATGTGTGAATTAGGAAGTGCAAAGGACTTAATAAGTTTGGGGCCATCCTTGACAAATGGCGGAGGAAGACCTGAAGGATGAATTCTCTTCCCCCAGGCAGCTAATTCTAAGTTGCAATTACTAAGGCTCCAGAAAAAGCTTTTGATAGCAAGTAGAATGAGTTACTTTACTGGCAATCCACATGCTATCAAATCCTTATTTTGGCCTTTTCTCTTCCATTTTCTTCTATTTCTGCTCATAGGCATTACATTACCTACATGCAAACTATTCTCTTAGGTACTTTGAGAAGAACTTGCCACTGAGACTTCTCACCTAAAAGGAGTGAGCCCAAGAAAATTACAGGTGAATATTTTTGGGTTAGTCTAGAGATGAACATACTATAGGGATTAGGAGATAGAGGGAAGAATGAGGGGAAATTCCTTGAAGAAACAGGAGGCAATGCCTTCTATCATATGAACTACCTGATCATGGGGTTAAGCGATATAATAGATCTTCAAAGCTTTTTATGACCAGTTGGCTAGCCATCAACTTGGATTTATGAACAGAAATTGAATAAAAGTAATCTAATTTCCTTTCAAAATGGATGGTTGGGAAAGGCAGAAATTGGCACATGTAATTCTGTTAGTAAAGACTTGATTACTTGGACCCACGGGGTTAAGAGGCAATAAAGGCCAGTTGAATTGAGCTCTTGATTATGAAGTTGACTAATCAATGCTCATACAATAGCATCTTAGCTGGGATTGCCACCTCCTGCCTGGCTGCATCACCTACAGTCAACCCTACTCAATAGAATCATTCCTAGACATCAGCTTGGTGAGACCAGACTTCTTCCTCATGGACTTCATTGGCTCCCCTTTGCTTACTTCACACCTTCTCCAGTCTATTTCCCTGTACCCAACACTTCAGTTTAATTGGACCCCTATCATTCTTTAAAAACATCCCATAATACATTACCCTCAGGCTATTTCCTTTGCTTAGCATATCCTTCCTTATCTCCATCTGGTGCAAACTACTCATCAGTTGGAAAATTTCCCCCAAAGGCTCCTTCCTCCAGGAAGTTCAACCAGTCAGAGATGACCATACCTTGCTCTGAACCTCAAGGCTTCATGTATTTCTTTTGCAGAACTTATTCTATATAAGCTGCCATGGATTTGAGAAATCTCAAAAATACCCGTATCACCTTTAAGATATGGAATCTTCTCTTCCATTCATTTAGGTTGAATAGTATTCAACAGGTGCTCAGAGAACTGTAAAATAGGGACCTAAATTCTTTTGATGAATACATGGCTGGGGGATGGGGAGAGAGTAGAGTAAGTGAAGGAGAATTCCCCTTCGTGGAGCACCTACTATGTGCCCGGTGCTTTCTAGAGTTCTTTCATGTTCCAAGTCTTCACAGCTCAGCCTATAGAAGGAGAGTATGAAGTCAGAAAGTTCCAATGAGTTCATGTAGACAAATAGCAAGTAGTGGACTTAGGATTGGAATTCAAACCTCCCTGGCTCCAAGGTCCTTGCTTTCTCCATTATAAGCTTGTAATTTATTGCCCTAACTGGAATGCTTTTGGAAATGAAAGAGAATGCTATTACTTGGAACAATGGGACAACTGAGGTAAACCGGAACTCTCTAGAGTCAACTGTCCTACGTTCACTCAATTTATAAACTACCCCTGCCTCTTTCCTTCTCAGCTTGAGCCAAGTTAGAATAAATCTCTTCTCAACAGTTCACTTCTCCCAGTCAGAGGAACTTGAAAGAAAGAATGTGGCATTGTGGGAATTTTCCTTTACTAATAATCAGACAACAATCCATGCTGTGCAAAGCAATGGAAAAGGGATGGTGTCTTCCTGAGCTCATTTAGGGTCACATTCCTCAGTCCTTTGATTACCTCTTCTTTTTAAAATTCTTGTTGATATTTATTTTTTGTTGGCATACAGAAATTTCAGTATCCTTCATCCTGGCATTTTCAGTCGGGCTTTGTTTTGGTCGCTTCTAAGCTCTCTCCTATCCCACCCCTCCTCTCCCCATCATACTCTGCCCTCAAGCCAGGGTCACACTCTCAAGGCCGAAAGCCCCAGCCTGGAAGGGCATCTACGGTATGTGAAAGGGCTTCTTGGCTCAGTGCAGGCATGCCCAAGATGTCATGAGGTCACTCCACAGTCCTGTGGTCCAGATCACTCTAGGTGTTGGATATCCACAGACCACCAATGTACAGGGAAGAGAGAGGCTGCTTTCACTTAGGGGTGGGGGAGAGATAGAGGGAGGGAGGGTGGGAGGGAGAGAATTTCAAAGAAATATTAAGTTGGGCTTTTAAAGACAAAAGGTGGTTGGTGAAGATGCCGGGCACATTCCAAGGTCAAGGACTAGTTTCTGTAATGGTGTAGAGGAAGGAAAGTCGGTGGCATGAGTGACTGGGTAGGGACTCAGAGTGTAGGGGTGATGTGAGATGTCATGAGCCCCAGAATGACAGGGGAATCCATAGGAAGGGAATTACTGCTCCCAGGAGTGGGCACTGAGCTAGTGATTTGTGCACAATGCCTTGATGTGCTCAGGAGGAGAGTTGGGGTGGGAAGGACTATGGTACACAGTATGGCCAGGGTTACTTCCTAGGAAGAAGAAAAGCAAGGATTTGAGTGTCGGCCAAGCATTTTCTGGGTCCCGCTTCCTTTTGGGCAGCAAATCTTGGACTCCTGGTGTCAAAGATAGATCAGGCCACTTCTCCCTTTGCTGGGGCTCATAGAGACACACAGTCCTAATCCATTTCCTTCACTTCTGCCCAAGTTTTGGAATTGTGTGCTTTTAGAATCCACTCTGAACACATCATGGGGAACAGTGACAATTGGCTTATCTGGTGAGCTTGATATTTCACGATTAAGATGTGTAGGAATCGCATAACCATCACACCCTTTATACTGGTGTCTGGGCATCGTTCCCTTGGGATAGCGGTTCCGTCATGGCTTCATGCCTTTTTCTTCAGCTTCCATGATACTGTCAATACTCAATATGTACTTTTTTTTTAAATTGGGAAATGTACAACTGTGGATATGAAAAGAGTTTTCCAGAAAGCAGTGAACAAGTGTTGGAAAGATGCTAAACTAAGTAGACCTTTCATTTCCATTTCAGTTGAAATGGCCCTCATGAGCCTCTGTACACTTTTTGAAAGACTGCAGAGGAGAGCAAACATGACTGAGCACCAAACTGCTGTAAAGACTCGGCTCATGTGGCACCTACAGACAATCTCCTTGGTGTTATAGGATAAGCTGCCCCCACCCCAACCACCCAGTTCATACACTGAATTCCTAACCCGGTCATTCAGAATGTGGCCACATTTGGAAATTTGGAGTAGATTTTTTTAAAGCTCAAGTTATCAAGGTGGGCTAAAATCCAACTTAACAGCTGTCTCTGGAAGAAAAGGATAAAGACACACATAAAGGAGGACGAGAAAGTGGCCATTCATCCGTCAAGGACAGAGGCCTCAGAAGAAACCAACCCTTTCCATACCTTGATTCGGTCTCCTAACATCGAGTCTATGGTACTTTGCTTTCCTAGCCCACTCCAGATAGGAGAGGCAGACAGGTAATTTCTTAAAGGGTTAGGTAGAAGTTTTGTCTTTGTGGCCACACAGGCACTCTTGCAAATGCTCGGCTCTACTGTTATGCTATAAAAGCTTTTCCTAACAATACCTGAACACTGGGCCATAGCTGTATGTTTGTGAGACTTCATCACAAAGCCATTTAATTGGCAATGAACTTATAAATTAGATATGATAAGAATTTAACAGAAAGAATGAATTGGATCAATATAACAACACACTAAAATATAAGTTATTGGAATGTGTCCCTCCCAAAGATTTTACCAGACTGCAATTCTTAGCAACCTCGGCCTATATCCTCTCTCCCTCTTCTTTTCCTCCCCCTCTCTTTCTCTCTGACAGCATTTTGCAATTCTTGTGTTCTAGGGTCACTATTGAGTAAATAAAATCAGTGTTACTTGTATTTCAGAACTCAGTATTATGCTAGCTGATCTGATAAACGAGAGGTTACTGAGTAATGGCAGTAAGTTTATGCATTATGAATATACTGGACAGAGGGGTGATGCATGTCTGAGCAATGCATAAGATCTCACTGCTCTACTCAGAATGGTCAGCAATTTAAAACTCACAAGGAGCTTTTTCTGGGATTTTCTACTTAATATTTTTAAATGCGGTTTACCACAAGTAACTGAAGGCATGGAAGGAAAACTGTAAATATAGGCTAAACTGTATTAGCTTCAGGTTCTCTGGAAAGTATAGAGAAGTGTTAATCAGCAGATAAATTCATCTATAATCTCATCACTCTGAAATGATGCATTGGTATATTTCATTTCAATTGTTTTGCTTATTTAAAAACTAATTGTATCTTGTCTTTTTGATAATATATTTGTAAAGTTTACTATTTGACCTTTAATATTGTAAGCATTTCCCTTGCCATAAAAAATGCAATCTTGTTTTATCTCGCTCAATCTCAGGGTTGTCTGAGGAAGGTGCTCCGAACTATTAGTGACCCATAGCAGGACAGAAGGAGCCCTTGGAAGGGCATCAGGACCCAGAGCTCTGTCCTACCCTTGCCATTAATTTGTAACTAAAGCTGGTATGGTGTTGCCCATACATTGGTGTGGGAATGAACCATAAGAGCAAACTGTGGGAATGAATTATAATAACAGCATATGGAAATGAACTATGGGAAAGAAATGTGGGAATATTTCTTATAGTCTTTGTAAG
Organism: Zapus hudsonius; assembly: GCA_004024765.1. NCBI lineage: Eukaryota > Metazoa > Chordata > Mammalia > Rodentia > Dipodidae > Zapus > Zapus hudsonius. The sequence goes on along the minus strand of PVHP010008545.1, from coordinate 46,993 downwards.
TAACTGTTGAGAGACTATTGCTGTGAGATGTCAAGTTCCTTACTTGGAACTTGTCCTCAATTTCATCTTACAGCTATGTAATTTACCCGCTTAAAGCAATGTGACTAGGTGTCCCCTGCCTAGGTGTGCTTTTGGCCTACTTAGCACCGATGACCGATATTGATAAGCAATGTTTAGAGATGCTGACTGATCTTAAGATAGGTTTTTGCCAATTTTTTTAATTGGCCTGGTTGGACTCTTTTTTTAAAAATATATATTTATTGTCCATAATGAGTTACATTATTTAGTGGGCAAACCATGCGTTGTTATCCCTAACTCAGAGCAAAGATACATGCTTAAGAGGTGCTGGTCATCAAAGACAGCCAGGTCTGTAACTAAGGAACCACAGGTCTGGTGAAGACAATGGTGGGCTTAATGTGGCTGCATTTGTGATCAGAGTGTATGTGTGTTCTCGATCAACAGAGTTCAGCAGGTCATACCCCCAAATCACTTCTGTTAACAAATGTTTAAGGATCACTCAAAGTCGAAAGTTCCTTACATTTTGCTAATTCGATATACTACTTGTTCATATATGATGGGTTTGGGGCTATTTGATGCAAATGTCAGTGATTACCTGTATGGAAGGGGAGGAGGCTGGAGCTGCGGTACCATCAGAGCAACAATGACAGCAGATTTACTAATGGCTTAAACAAAACTTCTCTTCAGTTTCCCTTTTCCTCAGACTGACTGCTGCTAGAGGCAGCCAGCCTACTCCTGGGTATTCCAAGAGCTAGTCCTATGTCTCAGGCTCTGTTCCTAGAAGTCTTTGCCTAATCCTGAGTACAAAAATTCCAGGAGTTAGTCTCTCTATAACTCAGGACTCTGCCCCTCCCAAATAGTTTCTTCATTCTTATGGAAGAGTTCTGGGAATACATTCCAGGGCTAACTTTTGGCCCCATGATGCTGTTCTATGTACTAATTTTTCTTTCTAGCTAAGTGCTCAGATAGGTTTAATGACAGGAAGTAAAGAAAAAGTTCAAACTAGCTTCCCTTCAACATAACATCACTGTGAATGTACCGTATCAGGAATGCATTGCAGTGAAGGAAGAGAGATTGCTCCACAGGGATAAAGAACTGAATCTATGAATTAAAATCAGATTTCGATTCATGCCACTTCATAGAAAAATCTTGAAGATTCAGGAGGCAAGAGGAATAAATGGTGGGAAGTACCTTCCTCGAGGGACCGCCACAGGTGCAACTCTGTCTGGCCCTTGGATGATCCTTTCCCTCTGCTTGGCTCAGAGTTCAGCTCTGGTATCTCCTGGAAGCTAGCAAAATGATTCATACTGGACTCCTCTGTGATGCCTGAGACTGAGATGGATTTGATCTTGGTCTGACCTGGGTGATTTCAGGCACTGCCCTAGTCTTCACCTCCTGATACAAATGAGGAGCATGGTAGGGCAATAAAGACTGTGATACATTACCAGGGAAATACGTGAACGAGCATCTACAACAAACATCAAGTGTGTGTAAAAGGGAGATCACAATTATCACAATAGCGTGGCCTTCTGCATGTATATCATTTATCTCTTAATTTATAAAGTGTGATGCTTAACATTTTCAAACGTAATTCTCAAGACAAACTCTCTGTGGCCTCCAGCATGGCTATAGTTTCCTCTGTATACAGAAAGCACAACAAACAAAATTTCTTTATAATAATCCAATAATTTTTCCTTGAGCAATGACAGAATTTTAAAACCTTTCCCTGGGAGAGACGGTGATAAGAGCTTTAGTTGATTACTTTTTATATCCCATGTCCTGTTTGGCTGATAAGCTCCCAATCTCCACATTTCACATTGTTTTTATCTTCCTGGGCTGTACCCATCTCGTCACTGTCATCTTTTCAGTTGTCAGAATGAAATTGAAGGAAGACAGAGGGAGCACATTGGAAAGGGGTGGCTACCCCCCCCCCCCCAGGCAGCTGGATGGGTCCGCGCTACCTCAGCAAAGGTTGTCTGGAAGTGGGAATTAAAGGTAATCTAAAGGTAATTAAAGGTAGGTCATCCCACTAATACACTGTACAAAGTTTAGCTTCCACATGTTGCTGAAGCATAAGGCCTTCTTTCCCTCTGCCTCAGTCCAATGGAATGCTTGACTTTTACAGTAGCTGTTTGATTCAACATACTTTTTAATTAGGAACCAGTGACTGTATGGAGTATCATGGAGGTTTACAGTGGGAAGGGATCTCAGAAAGCATCCAGCTCAGATGCTTGCTTCCTGGGAGGTAAGGACCAAGGCTACGGGGCTGGAGAGATTGCTCAGTGATTGAGCACATTTGCTCTACAAGCCTGTGGACCAGAGTTCAGAGCCTGGAGTCCATGTAAAGCCTGGCACACAGTGGCATCTGTGATCTCAACATAACTATGTTCATGAAAGGCAAAGTCAAGAGAATTCTGAAACTCAGGGACTAGGCAGCCCATCTTTCCCAAAGACAAAATAGCAAAATAGATCCCATATAGAACAAGGTGGAAGATGAGGACCAACCTATCAAGGTTAACCCTTGACCTTCACACATGCGCACCTATACACATACATCACACACATTCATATACAAATGCACACAAATGATAATGATAAAAAATAAAAAGAATGTTGGATGAAGGGTACAGATGCAAGGGGAACTTTTAAAAATAACCAAGGCTAAGGGGGAGGGTTAGCTTTTCCATGTCACTGGCCAAATGCTAGCAAGCTTCTGGACATGTTTGTGTGCCAGTGATTACTGGGGGAGTTCTTGGCAGCTCCTTTCAGTGAGTTCAGTTTCTGTTGTTAGTTGCATTTACAGAGCCTTGATCTTCTAGAGCCCCAGAAGGTGAGGTTCAGAGAAGGACCCAAACAATCCTAAAGTCATTAGGTGAGGAGTCGGTTTGCAAAGTGTAGAAAACCAGCACATCAGAGGAAAAAGAACCCAAAGAGAACCTTTATCAGATGAGGATCTGTTATAGGACTAATGTTTGATTTCCAGCAAGATTCCTATGTTGAAATCCCACCCCGTAGTGTGATGGGGACGGGGAGCCCCTATCACAGGGTCAGTGCCCTGCAAGACAGGACAGGAGAGACTCTCTTCCTTTTTACTTGTTGCTGGCTGCAGTTACCATGTGAAGGTGGCTCTTTGCAAACCGTTACCAGCTCTGGGGCTTTCCAAGCTCAGGATCTACTGGTATTTTGATCTTAGACTTCTTAGTTTCTGACTTGGGAAAAATAAATGCTTGATTTTTAATCCCCACCCCCAGGTCTATTGTACTTCCTCTGTAGCACCCAGGACTAGGACAAAGGTTTGACAATTATTTTCATTTTTAAAATTTTTATTCATTTATGTGTGTGTGCATATGCGCCATCCATGCATATGGAGGTCAGAGGACAACTTGGAGGAATTTGTGCTCCATGTTCTTTGAGGCAGGTTTTCTCACCACTGTAAATGAACTGCTGGCCTGAGTGAGCTTCAGAGTCTCCTGTCTCTGCCTCCCATTGTCCTAAACATGCTGCCATCATATAAGGCTTTCTTGAGAGGGGGGCAGAGGGAAAGGGGTGCTGTGGAATTGAACTCAGGCAGGCAGGTTTTGTAAGCACCTGCCTTTAACTGCTGAGCATCTCCAGAGCCCATTTGCCTGATTTCTGTTTGAATCTCTTGTAATATGGATTGAAAAGCCAGAAAGGATATTCCCCGCAATGCTTGTGGCAGTCTTAGATGGTGTTTAGATCACTTGTGCAAGGGTGGAACAGAGCACCACTGGCCACTTCTGCTTCTTTGCCTGGCAAGAAGGCACGGTCATGGAGGTGTTTGATTTCTTTTTTTAAAATATTTTATTTATTCATTTTCAAGGAGAGAGAGAGAGAGAGAGAGAGAGAGAGAGAGAGAGAGAGACCGCTAGAGCCACCACCTTGTGGGTCTGACCTATGTGGGTCCTGGGGAATTGAACCCGGGGCCTTAGGCACTGGAGGCAAGTGCCTTAACTGCTGAGCCATCTCTCCAGCCCGGTGTTTGATTTCTTGTATGGCTATAGCAGAGATCCCAGGGGAACATCCACGTGGAGCACATCAAAGTCAGAGCACCATTCTGAAGCCAGTGAGCACAGTGATGTCACTACTCTGTTAGTTAACTGCTTATTAGCACAGCTTCTGGTATAAAAGGGAAGTAGCAGGTTGGCAGCTCAGTTCTTCGGTGTGGCTTTGACAGTTATTCCTGGAAGCTATGTCTAGTGTCTGTTCCTTCAGCTTTTTGTTGTCCTATAATCCAGGTTTGGCCAACTTAATGGGATGGAACAGTAACCATTTAGGCTTTTATGGTCTCTGTCATGATTCTCCAACTGTGCCATTGGTGAATGAAAGTAGGAATGAACAATGTATAAATGAGTGGGTGTGACTATGTTCCAATAAAACTTTATTTATAAAAGCTGTCAGTGAGCTACAATTGTCCTGTGGCTGCAGTTTACCAATTTCTTTATAATACATCTAATTTTGCTTTTTATTAGAATGAATTTTCCTTCCTACCATTGAACACTGAACAAAACAGAAATGTTCAAATACAATAGTGGATGCAATGTAAGAAAGAAAGAATGAATGAATGAAAGAAAGAGAGGGCATTAATGCATCTTTGCATTTTGTCTTTGCTTCAACGGGCTAACAGGTAACCAGGTTATACATATTCTTTGCTAGGAGTAAAGTAAGCTTGGCAATAATCTTTTTTTTTTGTACTATGTCTTTCGAATTCTTTATTGTTTCAAAATACAGTATTTCACTTGGTTTTTTACAAAACCCTGTGAAGATGTGAAGGTGTATATTTAGGAAGTGTTAAAAGCTTTCAGATAGATACAGTTTTCTGAAGGTCACCTGGCTTGGAGAAAGCAGGATGGAACTTAAAACCCAGACATCTATCCAGGGCTTTTTCTAGGGACCTATTTTGTTTTTTAGAAGCTTGCTACTGAAGCTAAAATAACAAGGAGTCTGAAAACATATGGGTGGGTGTCACTTGTGGAAGTTTTGAGGGCACTAAGGGACTTTGTGTAGTGAGGTCTGATAGGGTCTTCTGAGCTTCCCTAGGCAATTTGTGTGCTTGGAAGTAGCAGCACTTGGAAGCTCACTTTAAATGCGGGCTCTCAGGCCTCCTCCTGCTGTACTAAGTAGACTGTGCAAAATCTCCAGGTGACTCACATACACAGTGGTGCTGAGGAGCTGGGTGAGACTCTTCTTCAAAATGAAGTGCTGGCCAGTGAATTGCCAAGGCTCAGGAGACAGAATACATCTATGCAGCCAGCAGTAGAAAACCATGGGTAGACTCAGGAGTATTTGAGAGAGATGTAAACATGAAAGTGTTAAGCTATGAGGGTGGGAGGCACAGGGATACCCGAATCTTCCATAACCAGCCATTTCTTCTCACTGTAAGTTTTCAGAGGGAGACATATGTTCACCAGAAGAAAATAATGCAAAGGCAGAAATGGAGCAGGCTAATTACTTTACACTTCATTTGAGATCATCATCATCACCCCCAACCCTATATATGTTGCATTACTGTTCTAAGTCCCTTATACCCATCAGTGACTTAATCCTAAGACTAAATTCACAAAGTAGCTCCTTCCCCTTCCAGATAGGAAGACTGAGGCAGAGAGGGTTTAACTTTTACATGGTCCATAATCAGCATGTGGTAGAGGTGGGAAGCAGACCTGGGCAGCCAAGCTTCAGAGCCCAGATTTATAATCACCCCCCCCAACTCAGCAGAATGTGCAACTTGCTCAAGGTCACACCACTGACAAATGGCCCAGCACTGTCTTTCTCCAGACCTGTCCTGTTTGTCACAACACTATGTGTTGTAGTTATCCACATGCTGCTGGGATAAATCTCCAAACCAGGCAAAATTTGGAGAGGAAAGTATTTTTGAAGTAGCAGGTCCAGGGGAAGTGAAGGAAAGGCTGGCCCCCTTTCACAGATCCAAGCAGAGACAGAGGCCCAGCACCTCCAGAAGCAAGCAAGCACACTGTAACACTGTAACTTACATAACAACAGGATTGCCAGACTTAAGTTCCAGCTATTCTTTTGCATATGTATCCCTAAAATTTTGCATCCAATTTAGAACTACCTCAGGACCATACTCCAGGAGGCCAGGCCAAAGTGACACCTTCTCCAGCCAGAAGGCTGGAGACAATTCACAATTATAATAAACACAATTATAATAAATTCTACTGGGGGACATCTATTCAAACTATCACACCATGTTCTTAAGCTAGGAGAGATTCCTGGAATTTGTCCCAGACTTTCTGAATCTGGAGCTCTGGATATATCATTTTTAGAATCTCCAGAGATGAGTCTGTTGCTCATCCAGGACTATACTCTTCTGCCTCTTGGCTTAGATAGGCATATTTGTAATTTTTACTGGACTATTCCTTCCTTAAAGACATGCTGCCTTATTCATCTCTTTGTATCTCTGCATCTAGTGCTTCGTTCTGGAATTGCCTCTGAGCAGTTCCACCTGAGAGGCTTGTGTCTCAGGCTCTCATCACTCCAGGGCAATGATTCTGAAATGAACATAACAGGCATCACCTAGAAGGGTTGTCTGGTTTATTTTGCATATGTCCATGTGTGCATATTGATAACTGTGTGGGCATTTGTCAACATGTATGTATTAATGAGTACATGTGAAATCAGTGATCAGTATTGGGTGTCTTTCTTGATGACTCACCACTTTGTTTTAAGATGATCTTTTACTGAACAGGGAGCCTGCTAGTTCAGTTAGACTGGCTAGCCAGAGAGCCCCAGTAATTCCCTGTCTCTGCTTCCCTAGTGCCCGGATTATAAGCACACACTATAGGCCTGCATTTGATGAGGGAGCTGGGAATCTGAACTTAGGTCTTCATGTTTGTATGGTAAGACTTTGGCCACTCAGCCATCTCTCTAGCTGCTACCTAGAAGGTATTGAAGGCACAGAATTTGCAGTGCCAGTAAGTTCCCAGGAGATGCTGAGCTGCTAGTCTAGAAACTACACTTCCCAGACACTGGTCTAGGGAAACATGAAGAAGGAAGAATTGGGCTGGGCCTTGAAGGATTCACAGGAGCACAGAAGGTGAGTTGTATCATCATGCTGTTTAATTCTCATGCCCGATGAGTTTATAATCTATGGAATGATATTTGATAACATATGCATGGAGACAATTGCATTTTAAAAAATATTTTATTTAATCATGTGGAGAATTTCAGATGTAGACTTTAGCAATCATAACTAATTTTGAATTCATGGTCAATTTTTCTATTTTCTAAAAAATGTGACATTGTTCACAATAGAATAGAGTCAATTTACTTGTATTGATTTGAATAAAGCACATTTCACTAAATTATGTTTGGGCTTAAAAAATCATATCTAAAATATAAATGGACAAAAACAATGGCTATCTACATGACCTCATTTGCTTTTCAAGTTTCCCAGCAAAGAATGAGGACAGTGGTCTTGAAGCCACTGGTGTGTGGGCAGACCAAACCAGCATGTGATCCAAGATTTCAAATCCCTTTGGTCTCTTTAAAAAGTTAGCATTTTTCTTTCAGTGGCAGGGAAAAGGATGTGTACAGGGGATATTTCTATTTACCATCTCTTCTCTTCTATAAACATATTCAAGAATCTCATTCTGAGAGTCCTGATGAACTAGAGGCACCTGGCAGTGACCAGGTTGGCAAGGGCCTGGAAAACAGTGGGTAGGAAGGGGTAGGAACTTTTTCCTACAAAAGAAGTGTTAGGGTTGATATCTGGTTACAAGTTCAACCCTGATAATGTTTCTTGAAATGTTAACCATTTTGGTGGGAATCAATGAATTTGCTTATTTATTTTTCTTACTGGTCGTATCATAAATACTTTGAGGAATGGGATGATATTATTCAATCCTAAATTTGTAACATCAGTAGCATCAAGCATGATAAATGTGCACTGAATGTAACTCAAACACTGGGGTAATATCACGTGACAAGGGGCACACTGGGGCTGTGTGACCCCAGGTGATAGAACTGAATCAGAGTAGAGATAAGGGCATGGTCAGATGGCTAATGGATAAAGGTGCTTATTCTGCACGTGTGTAAACTGGGCTTGATTCACAGCACCCAAGTCAAACCAAATGCAAAGTGGTACATGTGTGTTTGATCGCAAAATGCCTTTGACAATGGGAGGCAGAGAGAGGAGAACCCACACAGCCCATAGGCTGGTTAGACTAGCCTTCCCAGAGACACTATCTCAAATAACGTGGAAGGAGAAACCAATTCCCCAAGGTTGTCTCCTGACATGTACATTGTGGCTCATGTGTGCCCATACACACTGGTACACATACACATATAAGTTAAAAATAAATAAATAGAGACTGGAGATGAAGGAGGAAACGTATTATGACTTATCCTGTGAATTTTTACACCTACATTTATATAATATTATACTTGTGAGTGGTTCTATATCCATTACATAGTACCTAGAATAGTGAATACTTAAGGTTTTGTTAGTATGAACATTAACCATCGACATTTATTTATTGGTTCCTTATTTTTCTGAGATAAGATTGACTATGTTTCCAGTCTGATCTGGCACTGATTAGGTAGCCGACCTGGCCTCAAACTCTCAGTCTTCCTCCTCTGTCACCCTAGGGCTGGGATCACAGGCATGTGCCACAACTTGACTCAGTTTAAAACACCCTTTTAAATTCTATAGTTAACGCTAGACGGTTTTGTGGTGTCTTAGCTATGGTGTCAATCTTTCTTTCTCTTCTCTTTTTCCTACTTCTCTTTGTTCTTTCAATTATTATTTATACTTCCCATTTATCTACCCAACCACTGCCCATCACTCATCTTGTCTACTCTTTCATCCATCCAAGCTTATGTTCAGTGATTCATTTATTTAAGCATCCCATCCATGTATGGTTAGGTGGCTGTGGTGTAGTGGAAAATGCCTTGATATGGTCACTTCATGCCTAATTAGTTGAGTCCTTGGACAGTGTTGGCTTTAATAGGCGATGGGAACATTGGAATTAGTGTTTGACATGGCTGAGAGGTGCACTATGGAATATGTCCAAGTGACTTCATGCTGCTTCTGAGAGCCACTGAGGTCTGTGGTTCCCACCAGGGCCCTCCGAGAAGCCATTTGAAGCAATGAACTGTGATGTGCACATTTACAATTAGATGGTATCATTCATCACAGCAATATTTTATTTAAACAAACCAATAAAGCAGATGGAAAATGGTGGAGATGTGACGATTTTAGGTGGTATGTTTGTTCAGCAACTGGCATAGTAACAGAGATGCAGATGAGAAGGGAAACACCAATTATTTTAATTTTTTGGAAGAGATGAACTGAGATAACAGTTTTGACCTTCACAGAACAGAAAACAGTCTGGATTCTAGAAAATTCAAGATCATGAGACACTTGGCAGAGGCCAAAGAAGAAAACAAAAAGCTGTGGCTTTTATATTTGATCCCCTTTGGCAACTGAATGAAATGAAGCACAATATTTATAGAACGAAAAGCAACCTGATTAATAACACCATGGAAAGAGTGGGATCGGTGTGGTTGAGATCCAGATTTGAATAAAAATCAAACAGCATGCCCAAAGACACCACGTATGCATCTTTGGACAAGCCATTTAATCCTCCCAAGCTTCAATTTCCTTATAGGCAAGTGGGAGATAATACCATTACATTATTTAATGAGAATCAAAATGAAATAACTTTGGCGGAGCAGCTGGAAGAAAGCTCGATGCAATTCAGCACAGACTGCTTCCATGTTGGCTGCCCAGTGCCCCGCCCAGTTAATAGCTCATGCTGGTCAGCTTTCACCTGCAATGTTCTTTTGCTTTCTGAACAAATGCTGTAACTATTCAGTATATATCCTGAAGGCTGACCAGGATTATGAAGGACTTGAATCTATGCCCTGGGTCTAAGGGACATGAAATGTCTAAACAGGAGAAACTTGGAGAGGGGGCATGTTATGATCTTTAACTGTTGAAGCAGATTTTGGGAACAGACTTACTGGATATGATACCAAGGGACTGAAGAAGAAAAGCTACAGGCAGACACTTTTCAGCTCAAATATGGAAAACAGACCAACAACAAAACAACTTCTAAGAGTGAGTCCAAATTAAAGGAGGGGAAAAATACTGTCCTAAAGGGGATGTGAAGGCCTTGAAAGTGCAGGGGTGTCTAGATAGGCAAGGACTTTTGTAGTGTTGAGGAGATCAAATATAAAAACCGCAGCCTTTTGTTTCTGTTTCTTCTTTCTTTTCTTTTCCTTTCTTTCCTTTCCTTCCTTTTTTGTTCTTTTCCTTTCTTTTCTTTCCTCTCTTTCTTTCTTTCTTTCTTTCTTTCTTTCTTTCTTTCTTTCTTTCTTTCTTTCTTTCTTTCTTTCTTTCTTTCTTTCTTTCTTTCTTTCTTTCTTTCTTTCTTTCTTTCTTTCTTTCTTTCTTTCTTTCTTTTACCTCTGCCAAGTGTCTCATGATCTTGAATTTTCTAGAGTCCTGTCTGTCATCATGGGTTTTGTTGTTGTTGTTAAAATAAGTAAATCTAAGCATATTTTTCTTCCACTTTAGGCCTTTCATTATCACAGAAAATCTCTATAATTTTCCATTTTCTCTGAGTACTAATTACATTCTGCCACTTGCCTGACCCCACCTAATACAAGTTCTAGAATTTGCTAACAGTGTAAGTATCCCTATGCATATTGTGCCTTAATACTCATATTTTTATGCCTATGATCTTTGGCAAGGTATTTCACTTCTTAAATATATACATGTAAAATGCAAATGACTTTTTCAGTGTGTATGTGTGTGTGTGTGTGTGTGTGTGTGTGTGTGTGTGTGTGTGTGCTGGAAGTCTTAATGCATACTGCACAGTTCCCATCCTAGTTAAAGGGCTATTGCATTGCTTTTTTTTCACCCCTTAGATCAGGGTTCCTTTCCTACAGCATCCCCCCCACCTCCAGTGAGAGAGAGCTTAAACAAACATCTAACCAATGAACAAGATGCCCTTCTTCCCTATTTAATTTCACAGAGCCAAGGATTTAAAAATGTTCTGGCCCTTCACTGTGGTTCTGTCACCCCACTATGTGGCAGGATGCTGCGGTGTCTGAGCTACATAGATGGTGGTGGAGTGTCATTGCACGCAAGGTGGCTGCAGCCGCTGGTCACGTCTCCATTATAACATCAATCTCAAGGTATTATAAGATGAAGTCTGAGAAGATGACAGTGACTGCAGTCCTAGGCCCCCAACTATGAATTGTAAATCAATTTCCCCACATCTGGGAGTATTTTAGAGATCAAACAAGATCTAATAAAGGAGCAGATTCCACAGAGGAAGCAAACACAGGAAAAAAACCAGAGAAACAGTAATCACATAAGAGCTCATTTCTGTCTTTTAGTTATATGAGTGTGTATTATATAGCTAATATACTTTTGTTATTTGAATTAGAAAGAAATCAGGAAAAAGAAGCAGTGGATGGTGCTATAAGAGCCTGGGTGTTTCTCAACACCAAGATAAGACATGGTTGTTGTCTTAGAATGTTCTCAACTGAGAGGGCTCTACTTTAGGTCAAGCTATAGAACATTCTGGAGGTGGACCCTGCAACGCGAGGGACCCAGTATCCACTAATGGAATTTTGGGTAAGGACTTCTGCTTTTAGTGGTTCCTCATGGCTTAGATACCCTGGGGAACTCTTGATGTTTGATTTTCTTAGAAATCAGCTGAATCTTCATTTGCTCCCATGGTGGAATGGTGTAAAATTCAAATCTGGAGCCTGTCCACTCACTGGGCACCTGTATTTAGAGATGGGGGTCTGAGATTTTACTTTTCAGTAGGATGGCCGTTGTCTCTCTGGAAGAGGCTTCTGGGTGGTCCTGCCTGAGGCAGAAGTATGGCTTTGGAAGGTCTGACTGGCCCCTCTCCAGTCTGCTTGTGTGTGGTTGTGGATGGGAAGAGGGGTCATCTGTGGGGGAGGGAGTATTCTATTCGGGGCTTCTTCTTCAAACAAAGTGACTTCCAGAGTTTCTACAACTTCCACTTGTAGAAATGGATTTGGGGGATCTGCCACTTCAGCGTGTGTGCATTACAACTAACTTTAGAAGTGTTTCCCTCACAACTGCAGTTCGGATAGAAGTTGTATGTCACACTGGCCTTTTCAATATCACTCAGTAGCAGTATTATATAGAGCAAGATTTTGCAACTAGAGTTCGGGTCTCTGAGCTACTCCTTAACTCAGAATTCTGTGACATTCTCTTAATGTCTTTATACCTCCACGTCCACACTTTAGACAAGAAATGTCTCCAACACTCTAGAGCTGTGACTTGTGAAAGGTAATGGTAATTGTCAACTAGCATTCAAAGTCGATGAGGAAATCAGCTTTTCAGCACATGTGCTCTTGCAGATGTTAGGCCCAGAGAATATTCTTCAGCTACTGCAGTCAATAGTGCTTGATCCATAGCTACTGGTTAACATCGCTCACAAATCACAGATTTTTCTGGAGACATTCTCCTCCTGGCCACTAATTGGACTCAGTTTCTCTCATAACAACAAGCTGGAGCAAGCTCTTCCTTTGCTCCCATACCTACCTTCCCTGGCTTTGCTCAAAAAAGAAGCTTCTTTAAAAAAATAAAAGAAAAAAAGAAGGGTCTTGGAGGCACCAGTGTAAACTAGAATCCTTCTACTTGAGAACAAAGAGGCAAATCCTTCGACTGTCAATCACTTGCTTAGTCTTGGAACAGGGTAGGTGAGCTCCCCCAGAAAGACTGGAGATGTCAGCAAGAGGGGGCAGGTTTCCCTCTCCCCAGTTGGTATCTGTGAGCACCATGAGCTTACTGGTATGTGGCATGCCCATGTGAGAAGGGGTGCAGCATTCAGTGCATAGAGAGCCCTGAGAGGGGAGCTCTTGGGCATTTGTACTCTCAGTGCGTGGTTGATTCAGTCCACTGTGGAAACTGGTCAGTCCATAGCTACCGGGTGTGTCTAAGAGTGAGCATCTCCTGCCAGGGGCCACAGGGAAGACCACTTGGGCTAGGAGCTGGGGCAGAGGAGTAGGTTTGGAAGTTTGATCAAGGTGTGAGCTCCATTTCCCTTTCATCAGAGAGCATACCTTCCAGGCCTCTGAAGAACTCTCAGACACACCCATGAGAGCACCATGATTTGGATCCTGGCATCCAGAAGCCATTGTGCTTAGCCTGAGAAGCTTCCACCAGAACCCTGATGGGTCCAAGAAAACTGGTTTCCTTCTGCCTCTCATTCATGGCTTTAAGTTTGCGCACATTTACTTCTCCCGACCTGCATGACAAGTTGCTCAGTCCAATTCTAATTAGTCTTTTATGAGGAGAGGTTGAAGTAAGCATTAAATAGGATGGAATGCTGAAATTGTAAAGGAAACTGAGCATTTTAGATCCCCCTCCATAAATTTATACCAGAAAAGAAGAAAAAAGGGAGATGAGAAACCGGAGTTGAAAGTGGTAGAAAAATAGAAATAAAAATTAGGTGGATCTGGCTCAGTTGGTAGAATACTTTCCTAGCATGCACAAAGACCTGGGTGTGATCCACAATTATATAGACTAGACATGGGTGTATACACCTCTACTTCCAGCACTCTGGAGGCGCAGGCAAGAGGATCAGAAGTCATCTACAGGAGTGTGCTACAGAGCAAGTATGAAGCAACCCTGGGCTACATGAGACCACATCTCAAAAAACAAAACAAAACAAAACAAAAATATCCTATTTGTATTTGTGTCCTGTTAGTTCAGACTATTCAATAAGCCAGTTACATTTAATGAATTTTCTTTTATCTCTGATCTGCCAATAGAGATAAAAATGTTCTGAAAACTGGAGTGCACTATGCAAATATTAGTTATGATTAATAATCTTTATAAATGGGAATAGAAAAATAATGAGGGTTTTCTTGATTTTCAATATTATTTTAGCTGCCCGAGGCATATGTCTGGATTAGGAGTAAGAGAGAATTTAAAAAGTATTTCAAAATACCTCACTCAAGCCCGGAGAAGCAAGCTAAGCTTTCTGTTTTCTGACCTGAGAATAATTTGGCTCAGGGTTCTGGCAGACAGGAAGCATCTCATTTTATTTCCTGATGACATCACCACCTCCAACACCTTTTGACTATTTCTTTCTCTTATGTCCAAAAAGTAAAGTTTGTAATTCTACTTCTGAAAAGCTTCTATTACCAATTCTCTTCTTCCACTTCTATATTAATGAATGAATTCCTTTATTTATTTATTTATTTATTTATTTATTTATTTATTTATTTATTTATTTATTTATGAGATTATGCCATGCAGGCTAGCCTTCAAGTGGCTGTGTAGCTGAGCTTAAGCTTGGGTTAGTGCTGGGGATCGAATCCCGGGCCTCCAACATACTAGGCAAGCATTCTTCCAATTGAACTACATTCCCCAGCCCCACATATGGAGCATACTGTGAGCGTCAGGTGCTATGTGTGCCTCAGCTCATTCTGTCCTCACAGCAGCCCCATGAGGCAGGTATGAGATGTCTTGAGTCAAAGAAGAGGAAATAATAAGCTCAGATGGCGGCAGGTGCAGAGAGCATTTTGACCTGAGAGCTTCACCTTAGCCTATGTGGCTCTCTGTGTGAATTCTTATGACTCCCATCCCTCCTCCACATTGCTACCACTGGTGTTCTCGTCCTGGTTAAAATCCTCCACAGTCCTCTTAATGCTCTTAGACAGACTCTACACTCATTTCAGTGGATGTGCTCTGCATGAACCACAGCGAAACTTCCAGGCTTCAACACCATAGGCAAGCATTCTTCCAATTGAACTACATTCCCCAGCCCCACATATGGAGCATACTGTGAGCGTCAGGTGCTATGTGTGAACCACAGCGAAACACCAGGCTTCAACCCTGACCACATGAGGTTCTCTTTTCCCCACCTTGTACTTCCTGTTTGGACACTCGGTGGTCCCTCTCTGTCCTATGCAACACTGCCCAATCCAGACAGTCCACTCCAACTCCCCAGCTAGATATGGTCATGTGTGGTGGCTAAAGCAGTCTTCATCAGATAGCTCTTGATTCCCAAGGGCAGACTCAGTCTCCTCTTAGCTATCCCAACTAGTGAAAGACTAGGAGATAGGCAGTTTCCTTGGCTAAGCAGACAGATAGGGGAAAAGGCCTTGATAGGTGGCTATATTCTAATCCCAAAATGACAAAAAGGGTAACCCTAATTTTCCTTCTTCCTATCCTAAGTGAAAATTTTTTCCACTGGTGGGCTAACTTGGCAGGATTTCTGGGACCTGCATAGTACTGGATGCATCAAGACAAACCAGTACCTTCACCTTCACCTTCATTTTACCTCATCAATCATGGACTCTGGATGGGAGGGTTTCCCCTGTGATAAAAGTCCAGCTCCCACAAGGGCTGGTGCATTTCCAGAATCCCCTCCACCCAGAGGAGTCTGTTCTCTCTGTTTTCTTTTCCTTCCCTTTGGAATAAACATTATTCTTGTAAATACTTTCCTGCCCTTTATTCTTTAATTCCTTCATTGACAGAGAAAATAAACCCAAGACCCCTAAGCAGTATCACTAGGATTTTTTTTTTGCCCCTAGTAAATTTTGGTTTCCTTGTATGCAAAGAAAAAATGGCTACTAATTAGGATATTTGAGGATTTACCCACCTGATGCAGGCACAGCACTTGGCATGATTCCCAGTTCATTCTAACCCCCTCATTCATGTCTTCAGCACATAGAGGATATTTCATGGGCCTGGACTATGCTAGGTCCTATGGATACAGGGCTGAACAAATCAGGAGAGAGTCCTTGCTTTCATGCAGGCTACAGTTTAATTGGGGAGATAGGCAATAGCAAAATAAGCATGTGTTTATTGAGGTTTACTTCTGAGAGCATTTCCTGAGACATGCTGAGTGGTAGGGGGCTCTACTGTCTTTTGTAGCATGCAATCCCAATAAGCAGACTTTTGATAATTGAAGAAACAGGTCTATAGTAATTAAGAGATGAGGATTCATGGAATCTTGTCAGAATTAGCCAGACAAGAAGGAGTGGAGACAAATATGGAGCCAGAGTCCTCTAATCTGAAAGACTGAATTCTTTCCTCTCTACAAGCCTGTCTTTCCCTGTGAGTAAGAACCTAGGCTGCTCTTGAAGAGTCTCTCTAATCTCTTGCTCTGGAAGAGTGATTAGATGACTAACTGAATGAATAACAAAGCATTCCCTGGTTGAAAATATAAAGGAGGCTAGCAAGGAGGAGTCTTCTTTTATCTTTGGGGGAAGTATATGAAGATATCCAGAGTTCCTCCCAGATTCCCTGGGCCAGGCAAACACAGACCAGCCAGAACCTATGAACTTGAAAGTTAGTGACACCCTTTCTAAATTGGATGCAAAATTCTAGGGATACATATGCAAAACAGCAGCCTGAACCCCAGGTCTGGCAGTTCTGCATTTTGTGAATTACAGTGTTATAGTGTTCTTGCTTGCTTGAGGTGCTGATCGTGGGTTTCTCTCTCTGCTTGCTTCTGTGAAAGGGAGCCAGCCTTTTTCCTTAACTTCCCCTGGGTCCGTTACTTTAATAGATACTTTCCTCCCCAAAATTGTACCTGCTTTGGAGATTCATCCCAGCAGCGTGTGGCTGACTACAACAGAAGGCACTGCTCTGAGGGACAGCTGCCACCAAACAGCTTGGGAAGACCTCAGATCTACAGAGCAGGGAGGTTTACCTTGAACGTTTACCTTGAATGATACATTGTTCCCCCAATCCCCTTATCACTCAAGTACATGCCTGGCTTAGGTTTGGGAGTGTTTGAGCATTTACAAAGAACATTCATATACAGTATCTCAGCCATCTTGAGAAATAATTCAGGAGAAACACAAAGAAAAAGCAGTGTCCTATCCAGTTTAAAGAAGAAGAAAGCAAGGCTAGAAACTGAGTGGCTCTGAGGCGGCAGAGGAGAGCCATGAGGATGTCCCTCATAGTTGTGTCATTGCTTTATGGTCTTTATGCTAACTGCTCACATAGAAGATTCTACTTTGTTATAAAGATCTTTTAAAGAAATACACAGCAGCAGTTTTGCCTAATCTAGATTGGGCAGTCTCTTCTTTTAGAAGCATGTGGCTGATTTAGGGAAGGGGATAATGAAGGGAGAAAAGGGTAATCACCCTGTGGGGTCCAAGGGGAAGGGCATTTCAGAAACATAGCCTCATCCTTGCATCTTTCTGGACATAGGAACTTGAAAAGGCAGGAGCCTACTAGCTACTGAGGAAGGTGGCATCTGCTGGGAACCTCCCAATGTGTGCAGCCTGGCATGTGTTACATGCAAACAAAGCCAACCAATC
Organism: Zapus hudsonius; assembly: GCA_004024765.1. Lineage (NCBI taxonomy): Eukaryota > Metazoa > Chordata > Mammalia > Rodentia > Dipodidae > Zapus > Zapus hudsonius. The sequence goes on along the minus strand of PVHP010008545.1, from coordinate 29,662 downwards.
AACTCCCTCTAAAAAATACAGGCAGTTTCTTATAGCATAAACAGGATGGCACAGAAACCTGGTTTCCACCTTGCCTCTACCCTAACTCCTATTATCCTTGGACACCTTTCTCCAAGACTCTTCCTTTGTAAGCAAGTGCTTGCTCTACCATGAACCCCAAGAGCCTTTTAGAGGTCAGCCATGATAACAAAGCATAGAAGATCAAAACAACACAAGAGGCATATCCCATAAACACTTCACCATGACAGGGATTAAATCAAGCCTCACAATGATAACTTTGAATAGTAATGGTCTTAACTCTCCCACAAAAAGACACAGGCTAGCAGGATGGATCCGAAAAAATGGACTCTTCCATTTGTTGCCTCCAAGAAACTCATGTATCCTCTGAAGACAGAAACTTCCTCAGAGTAAATGGATGGAAACTTATCTTTCAAGCAAAAGAAAACAAAAAGCTAGTGGGAGTGACTACACTAATATCCAACAAAAGATCCAACCAAAAGAAATAAAAAAAAGACAAGGAAAGAAACTTCTTACTCATCAAGGGGACAATTCAACAGGTGGATATCACTATCATAAATATGTATGCACCAAATACAGGTGCACCGCATTTCACAAAGCTAAACTTATTGGAAAACAAGACAAAAATAAACTCCAACTCCATCATAGTTGGAGACTTTGATACACCACTATCATCTCTAGACATATCATCTAAATATAGGATCAGTAGGGAAATAATAGAGCTCAACAACACCATAGGTCAACTAGACCTAACAGATATCTACAGAACTTTCCATCCCACTTCTACTAAATATACTTCTCAGCAGCTCACAGAACCTTCTCCAAAATAGACCACATATTGAGCCATAAAAAAAGCCTCAATAAATTTTAAGAAAATTGATGTAATCCCCTGTATCATTTTGGACCATCATTCACTAAAGATGGAAATAAACAATGGTAGAGAAAACAGTAAATTTGCCAATGATTAGAGACTGAACAATATACTACTAAACAATGAATGGCTAATTCAAGAAATTAAAAAGGAAATTGAAAATTTTCTTGATCTAAATGATAACAAAAATGCAACATGTCAAAATTTATGGGACACAATGAAGTCTTGAGGGGAAAATTTATAGCATTAAGTGCTTTCATAACAAAGACAGAGAGATCTCAAATTAATAACATAAAGGCATTGGGAAAATTAGATCAATCCAATCCAAGAAGCTCAAGATAAAAAGAAATAATTAAGATCAGATTAGAGCTCAATGATTTGAAACTAAGAAAACTATTTAAAAAACTATGAAACAAAGAGCTGGTTCTTTGAAAAAATAAACAAGATTGACAAACCCTTGGCCAATCTAACCAAATGGAAAAAAAGAGAAGTCCCAAATCAACAAATTCAGAATTTAAAAGGGAGAGATCACAACAGATACCAATGAAATTGGAAGAATCATCAGGACATACTTCCAAAACCTCTACTTCACACATTTGGAGAACTTGCAGGAAGTGGATGAATTCCTGGACACCTACCACCTGCCAAAAGTAAATCCAGAACAGATAAAGCTCCTAAACAAGCCTATATACTCACCATGATTGAAAATGTAATGAAAAAACTTCCCCCCAAAGGAAAAGTCCAGGACCTGATGAATTCTTAGCCAAATTCTACCAAACCTTCATCACAGAACTGAAATCATTCTTTCAGAAGCTCTTTCAGGAAATTGGAGAACAGAGAATGCTTCCAAACTCCTTCTATGAAGCTACCATTACACTAATATGAAAACCAGATAAAGATATAACAAGAAATGAAAAATATAGACCTATATCCCTGATGAACTTAGATGCAAGAATTCTGAATAAAATCCTCACAAACTGAATCCAACAACACATCAAAAGTATTATCCGCCTCGACCATGTTGGCTTCATCCCAGGGATGCAGGGTTGGTTAAACATATGGAAATCAATTAACATACTCTACCACATTAATAAACTCAAACACAAGAACCAAATGGTCATCTAAATTGATGCAGAGAAGGCCTTTGACAAAATTCAAGATCACTTCATGGTCAAAACACTGGACAAAATTGTCATAGGGGGCTTATACCTCAACATAATAAAGGTTGTATACAAAACTCCTAAAGCCCAAATCATACTCAATGGGGAAATACTTAACAAGTTCACACTAATATTGGGAACAACACAAGGATGTCCACTCTCACCATTGCTCTTCAACATAGTGCTTAAGTCCTAGCCCAAGCAATAAGACAGAAAAAAGACATAAAAGTGATTCAAATTGGAAAGGAAGAAGTGAAACTATCCCCTTTGGAAGATGACATGATCCTATATATAACAGACCCAAAGGATAGTATCATTAAATTACTGAAGCTGATAAATTCCTTCAGTAAAGTGGCAGGATACAAAATTAACACACAAAAATCAGTATATTTCTGTATGCAAATGACAGGCACATGGAAAAAGAAATCAGTGAAACAGTCCCATTTTCAACAGCCTCAAAAAAATCAAATACCTTGGAATAACACTAACCAAGGATGTGAAAAATTTGTATAATGAAAATATAAAAATGCTCAAGAAGGAAATCAAGGAAGATGTGAAAAAATATATCCCATGCTCCTGGATTGGTAAAATTAATATCATGAAAATGGCAATACTTCCAAAATCTATATACAGATTTAATGCAATTCCAATAAGAATACCAGCTACATTCTTTGCAGACATAGGAAATTTAATCTCCAAATTTATTTGGAAGGGGAAAAGGCTTCAGATATCCAAAACTATCCTGTGTAGCAGAAATTCCTTGGAGGTATCACCATACCCATTCTACAGATATACTACAAAGTCATAGTAATAAAAACAGCATGGCTCTGGCACAAAAACAGACAGACCAATGGAACAGAATTGAAGACCCTGCTCTAAGCTCGAGCAACTATAGTTATTTCATATTCAAGAAAGGTGCCAGCAACGTCAACTGGTGAAAAGATAGCACCTTCAACTAATGGTGCTGGAAAAATCAGCTAAACATATTTTAAAAAAAAAAACTAGATCCATTCCTTTCACTGTGCAAAAAATTCAACTCTAAGTGTGTAAAAGATCTCAATGTAAGACCTGAACCTCTGCATACCCTAGAAGAAAAAATAAGAGCACCTCTACTCAAGATAGGAGTAGGCAAAAACTTCCTGAACAAACCTCCAGTAGCCCAGGAAGTACAACAATCACTCAACCAATGGGATCTCATCAATGTAAAAAGCTTCTGTACGCCACACTCAAAGTCAATAGACCACCATCAGAATGGGTGACCATCTATGCCAGCTATTCCACAGACAGAGGCCTAATAATAAAAAATCAAGTAGCCACCTCACAAAATGGGGCAGTGAACTCAACAGGGAATTCTCAGAAGAGGAAATATAAACAGCCTACTCTCATTTAAGAAAATGTTCAATGTCACTAATCATCAGGGAAATGCAAATCAAAACAACAATTAGATTCTACCTCATTCCAGACAGAACAGCAATCATTAAAAAAAAATCCAATGAAAATAGATTCTGGCTACAATGTGGGGAAAAAGGAACCCTCATTCACTGCTGGTGGGATTGCACCCTTGTACAACCATTATGGAAAGCAATATGGAGGCACCTGAATAGGATGACTATAAGCTACCAATGGACCCAGCTATCCCTTTACTGGGCATCTACCCCCAAGATTCCTTGCCAAAGCACAGAGACATTTGCTCAACCATGTTTATAGCAGCTCAATTCATAATAGCAAAGAACTGGAATCAACCCAATTGGCCATCACTGGACAAATGGATATCAAAGTTGTGGTCGATATACACTATGGAATTCTACACAGCTGAAAGAAAAAATGACATAATTAAATTTAAAGAAAAGTAGATGGACTTGGAGCAGATCATTCTTAGTGACCTCACATAAGAACAGAGTCAAGAGCCACATATTCTCCCTCATGTGTAGTTTCTAATCAGGGTAAGCCTGAACATTTAAAAAACCTGTCAGTGAACTGAGAGACTGTAGGGAATGGGGAGAATTGTGGGGGATGACTGGGAGGGTGGAAGGACTCATACAATAAGCTAAACCAATAATGAATTTACACCATAAAAACCCAACTTTCATACAGTAAACTCCTGAGGAAGCTGTGGGCACCACATGGTACAGGGGCCATGAATAGAGTGGGAGGAAGCCTAACCCCAAGAAAAATTGCTCAGGCCTGCATCTCCCTATCCCAGTTATTGGTTCCTTCCCACACTGAGCTATTGATCAAAGAGACCCATGAGGCCCCCCAAACAAGACAAACTTCTGTCAAAGCTCTTGAATACCTGCCCAGACCTAAGGTAAGATCCTATTGCTGAAGGAATCATAAAGTGTGGTCAAACAGCATCAAGATATCCTGCTAGATCCAGAATGGTAACCAACTCCCAGATGGTAGCATGTGTAGCGCTAGAAGGTGTTACATGAGCTGCCAGGAGAAATTGGTCAATGATATTTGGAGAAAGCAGAGACCACTGACATTCAATACAGACAGTTGTCACAAGAATGCTGAACACCTTGCTCTATGGAAGAGACCAGTAAGTCAAGAAGTGCTCATCTGTCCAATAGTGGTGCTAAACCTAGGAGTGCTATTAATGGCTTAATGATTGGCTAAGACATACACTCAGTGACAAGTAACCCTTAACCGGAACTGGGATCCATGGCAAAATCCTTTGGGGACCAAAGACCCAGGCTCCAAAGGGAAATATTCACTACTGGAGAGCTACAGAGAGGCTACAGCCATTAGAATCTTGCCAAAATAGCAATGGTTGTCTCATTTAACCTATATTGATCTCACTCTCTAATGGAGATTCTGTTTGTGTTTTTCAGAAGGCACTGAGAGAGCAGGGGTCAACCCAATTCCACTAAGAAGACATTGGATGATGGCTGACATCCTGATAGGAGATGAGCCATCCCTGGCCTATCACACAGGGCCCAAATGAACTCTATGAGAAAGTAATGAGATAAACAGGAGACCAATCACAACAGCAAGTCAGATTTCCCATGAAAGGTCAATGGAGACTGATACCAATGATACCCAACACAACCCAAAGCAGAATTCTAGAGACACTTAAGATCTCAACAATAAAGCAGACTAAAAACTCATCCACGATGACTCAAGGAACTGAATGGAAGAGGGGGCAAAATGAATGTAAGAGCCATGGTGGGGGAGAATATCCAGAGATTCTTCACCCCTCTGCAACAATGCACAAAGGGAGAAGAAAAAAAACTGGCTACCTCTGGTGCAGTTCAAAACCCCCTACTCTATAGACAGATCCAGGATACACACTGTGGAATGCCAGTTAGTAGGGGACAGAGAGGAGAGAAATGGGAGTACCATTAAAAGATTTGCTCATACAATGTATATAATTATTCATAATAAAGATATTGATTTAAACAAAGAAGCAGCTTGTTGAGGCTCTTTGCTGAAGTCCAGCCTGGGGCAAATATCATTTAGAAAATCACCAGGTTGAGCTGGGGAGATGGCTCAGTGGGTAATCATGCTTGCAGAGCAAGCAAGAGGACCTGAGTTCAATACCCATCACACATACATAAAAGCTGGATTTGGTGGGGCCTGGCTATAATGCCAGTAATGAGGGACAGTGTAGACAGAAGAATCTCTCAGGCTCAGCGGTCAGCCAGTCTAATGGACAAATGGTATGATCTCTTAGGTGAGTGAGGGATGTGTCTCAAGGAAATAAGGCAGAGGAGTAATAGAGGTGCCTCCTCTGGCCTCTGCACATGTGTGCTTGGGGTGTGCACATCTGCACCCAGATGTGTAAGCACCACACACACTACCAGATCAGAAATGTTAATGCATGTTTATCATGAGGATGCTTATTATAATAATGAATATTGGAAATACCTAAATGTTTGAGCTGATATTGCTTATGTAAATCATGAATCATGCATATAGGATAGAACACTGTAGCAATTTAAAATGATGTTTATGAAGGAATTTTCATGGCATGCTTAGATGCTTAGGATGTAATGTTAAGCAAAATCAAGCAGAACAGATTTTAGAAAAAGATATCAATAATATTATGTAAAAATTAAAACTGCTTAAGAAACCTACTGGGAAGAAATATAGCAATATATCAACAGTGGTTGCACTCTCAGTTGGAGTGAAATTTGCTTGAATTTTCAAATTTTGTCATAATGATCATATAATTCTTTAAAACCTAAAAGAGGGCAACATTAAAGAGAGCTAAAAAGCTATCTTCTCTGTTGAAATCATGAATATTCTGAATGGACTTCTGAATGGGCCCTTGGGTCTGTAAATTTGCCTAAAGACGGAAGGCTTTGACTCTATTGATAACTGAACCAGAAGAACCCTGTGTTTAAAGGCCAGATTAAGATGGTGCTTGGCAGTGGAATAATATTCTGAGAGCCATAGAATCCTGGATCAAGACAGGAACCTCTTCATGTTCTTGGGTCCCTCATATGGACCTTCTGTGCTTTGGCATTTGAAAGATTTTGCAATATTTTAAGGGTGGGTGGGATCTTAGAGACCATTCACTTCACTTATTCAGCCGTTCATTCACATATTTACTTAGTTATTCTACATAACATTTGATTTTGAATTGAGGGACCTAGGCAGCCTGGGGTATAGGGAGGGAGCCAGGTGAATAAATACCCTGACTTTCTTTTGTGTCTCCTCCATGCTCCTCTATGGTGTTTCCAATTGGCCACATACACTTGGAAACTGGAGTGGGATGTGATGGCCTGGATGAAGTTCAAGGAGAATAGCAGGCGACTCTGGCAGGAGAAGAGGAAAGATCTGGCCCACATCCTGCTTCTAGCCTGATTCCTAGAATGCTCATTCGAGCTGAGCCAGTAGTAAAATTTCCCCTTTTCATGAACCACTTGGGTTGGTTTTTCTGACATTGTAGACAGTCAAATCTTGATCGATCTACTGATTTACCTATCTATTTGGGGTGGGGGGGGTGTATAATACATGTGGTGTCACCACTTCCTTGCCTTTTGGCAAGATCAATTGTAGTATGATTGTATTATACTTTTTTTTGGGATGAGGAGATGGCTCAGTGATTAAAAGCACTTGCAGGGGCTGGAGAGATGGCTCAGCAGTTAAGGCGCTTGCCTGTAATGCCTAACGACCAGGGTTCGATTCCCCAGTACCCACATCAACCCAGAGGCACAAAGTGGTGCATGCATCTGGATTTTGTTTGCAGTGGCTGGGGGCCCTGACATACCCATATTCTCTCTCTCTCTCTCCCTCCTTGCAAATAAATAAATAAATAAATAAATAAATAAATAAATAAATAAAAATAGCACTTGCTGTGTAAGCCTGGTGACTAGAGATCAGATCTACACACTATTTTCAGAACTCGTCCATGTTGTTACACATATCATGTGCTGAACAGCATTCCTGAGGCTTTGTGTCTTACAACTAATTTATCCCTTCATCACTTGGTGAGCACTTAGGCTATTTCCATCATTTGGCTGTTGAAACAATGCGCTGTGATTTTTCTTCCACATTGTAAAAGCGGTAATAAAACACCTGATGTCTTGTGGAAGGAGGTCACTGGCTGCCCACTCTGGAGCCAATGTCTTCCCAGCACAGCCTCCAAACAGCCTGTGCAGAAGGAAAGGAGAAAAAGGGAAGAAGCCATTGACTTCTGGAATGCCAAGGCCCTTAGATTTAGGGCATTGTTTTAAAAAATACCCGCAGCCTGTAGTAACCTAGTAATTAGGTTGGCACCATCGCTGCCGTTTGTTTAATGGTTGAGCGATCAGAAGTTTCTTTTCTTTCTTTCTTTTTTTTTTCTTCCTCCTGTCAACTCTGGCTGATTAGTAAGGCATGTGAATCCTTTCTTACACATAATTTTCCAAGTCTGAAGTGAGAAATTGAACTGAACTCAATTACAGCAGCTGATTTAATGTACTTAATTGCACACAGGAGCTAGGAATTTAAAGGGTTCCCTGGAGGGTTGGGTGAACAGAGTGGACTTGGAATGACCTATGTCACACCCACTCTGGCTTTGTGTGCAGTCTGGGGTACCCCCATCTCCTCCACCCCCGCCACCACACTGATAAGATGCAGATGCTGTAAGCTCAGTCCTTAGAGACTGTGGCTTGTCCTCTGATGCTTTGGCTTATGAATTTACAACTACTTTCAAGTGCTAATTTGGAAGCCTGCATCAGTTTTTTAATGAAAAAAAATATGCTTCTTTCCCAAACAGCTCAAGCAAAATTAATGAAAAGAAGTTAAGCAGAGGAAGAAATCTCATTGGAGGGCAGAGCCTCTCCCCATAAGGAAGCAGCGAGAAGGACCAGTTGAAATCATGCCTTTCCTCCACAGCGGTGCCAGCAATCTCACAGGGTCTGTGAAAGCCAGGATGTCCTTGGCCTTCAGAGTTAATCCTCATGGTGATGACCGTTTGCTGAACACTCCTTCTATGCTGGAGACGTGCCCCTGCTTCTGATGCCTTGACGTTAATCTTCAAACAACCCTGCCTGGTGGGCGGTGGCGCTCCTGTTGCACTGATGAGAACAGCAAGGATCAGAGGGTACAAAGGCCTGCTTGAGGGAATGACAGCACAGGATAGACTCCCAGGGCTGAGCAGAAACCAGGGACATTTGCATGATGTCCAGTGTCATGAACAAAGACTGCCAGGCAAGACAAAGGTACTGGCCGCTCTTCCTTCCTCCTTGGCTTTCTTTCCTGCCTTCTTTTTCCTGTCTGTGCTTCTCAGACTTCATTTTCCTTTCTCTCACATCTCATCCTCCCTTCTGAAATCATTCCACATTTTCCCTCTCCCTCTTCATTTGTGTGTATGTATGGTGTGTGTGTGTGTGTGTGTGTGTATGTGTGTGCGTGCGCGCGTGCTCATGTGTGTGAGTGTAAGTGCATGCATGCCAAAGTGTATGTGTGGATGTCAGAGTAAACTTCAGGGGCTGGTCTCTGACTTCCACCTTGTTTGAGGCAAGATCTCTGGCTTCCCAGTTTGCTGCTGTGTGTGCCAGACTAGCTCATGGACCACCATGAGCTTCCCATCATTCTTCCACCTCCACCTCCTTTCTTGCTCTGGGTGTGCTGGGATTAGAGCTCCAGTGTCTGGCTTAACATGGATTCTGAAGATTGAAATTCAGGTGCTAACACTTGTACAGCAAACATTTTATCTACTTAACCATCAGCCTAGCTCCCTCATATATTTTTGATCAAGAACTGGCAACATGGTTTTCACTCCGAAACCAAATGAGACGATCCAGGCAATGAAGCATTCTTTCAGCATAACTGTGAAGGTTGGCCAGAACCACTGAGGTTGGCCCATGAAGCTATGAAGGCAGGGAGAGACAGACAAAGAATGAAGGAGCCTTGACCCTACCTGGGGTCAGGGGCCATCCTCCAATCATCTGGCCTGGCTGTAACTTGCCCAGTGGGTGCTGGCCAAACCTAGTGGCATTGCAGAGTTGAACATCAGATGGAGACAAAGAAGGTTAAAGTTGTAAAGTAGGGAGTGGCTATAGGGCATGCAGGCATGGAGTCAGTGCTGCTAGAGCCAGGGAGATGTGCACAGTGAGGTGCACATCAAAGCCAACAGCAGGAGGGGATCTGGTTGAGTCTGCTGAAGCCATGTTTTCATGTGGACCTTGGCTCCTCTTGTGGGTCAGGACAGATCTGAGGCATTGCTATTACTTCTTTTCAATTCATCATTACCACTGCCTGTATGCTTTACATAGTTTCTGTAACTTTGGACCCACATGGGTGACTGTGGTGGTTTAAATCCGATGTCCCTCATAAACTCATATGTTCCGAATGCTTGATCCCCAGCTGATAGCGATTTGGGAGGTAGACCCTTGCTAGTACAGGTATGTTTCTGGGGGAAGGCTTAGGGGTGTTGTAGCCAGATCCCCTTTGCTAAAGTTTGGCTCACACTTTTGCTGCTAGTTTCTATTTGCTGTCCTAAGGAGGTGATGTCTGGCCTCTGCTCATGACATGCTTTCACCTACCATCATAAAGTGTTCCCTTGAGGCTGTAAACAAAAATACAAACTTTCCTCCCAGTAAAACAAAGGTCTCAGCAAGATCCCAGGATTTTTTTTTTTGAAATGCTAAGAATATGTGATGGCTGCTAGCTAGGGATGGAGTGTTCCCTGGACTGTGGGCAGCACAGCTGGAAGGGCAGAAATGGAACCCCATTGATTTCATCACTGGTTACTTTGAGCTACAAGATTTGATGTTTGCTCTGTTTGATTTAGCTCTTGCATTGGTTCATTCTTTCCTTGCTGTCATCTTCTTCAGTGTGAATGTTTACTCTGTGCCATGTGTTTTTAGTTTTATAGGCTCATAGTTAAAAGTTGTTGATCTATGGGGATGTTTGAATGGTGTTGAGATTGAGAAAAACTGTGAGGACATTTAAAGTTGGATTAAGTGTATTTTACATCATGGATGGCCATGGTTTATGGGGGCCAGGGGTAGAATTTTTTTGTTTGAATTACGTGTCCCTGATCAACTCACATGCTTTGAATACTTGGTCCCTAACAGAAGTTGAGCCTTGTTGGAGATGTGTTGGAGATGTGTTGTTGGGAGTGGGCTTAGGGGTGTACTGTCTAACCCCCCTTGACAGAACTGGGCTCATTCTTCTGATGCTGATTTTCACTTGCTGTGGTAGAGGTTACGTCCAGCTTCTGTTCACACTGTGCTTTCCTTTGTAATCATCGAACTTCCCCTCACAATTACAAGCCAAAATAAAAACTTTCTTCCCATCAGCTGCTTTTGGTCAGTTGTTTTATCCCAGCATTGAAAAAATAACGACAATAGTGAATCTGACCTTGAGGTTCTCAAGACAAGTACCAAGTGTGCACTTAGCACTTTTATCAGTCGCAAAATTGAGAGTCAGAATCAAGGGTCTAATTCAAGGTTACAGAATAAGGAAGTAGAAAAGCTGGATCCACCCACCAATTTTTCTTTTTGGTCCATGATACTTGGTGCCCCATTTGAAGGCCACTCACAATTGTCTTTGTAACCCAGCAATGGACTGAAAATCAACAAAATCTGGTCCTTTTCTTTTCACAAATTCTCAACTATGGATTTCCATTCTCCATGCTTCCCCACTCTCTCAAAGCCTTGATCTTCTGCGCACAAGTAAATACCATAGAACAAACAGGCAGCAGAGCTCCTTAGTGCCTGCCTGCCTGGTCCCAATTAGTCACTCTGAATACACAAGAAGCCTGACAGTGTGGTCCTTGAGGGAGGGGCCATTGAGCAAGGCCTGGGGAACCTGATTATGCTTAGAGACTGACTTGCTTCCACCTGGCACAATCGGGCCTTCAGGGAGGTGAATGTGCCGCAAGAGCATTTTCCAAGCGAGACTTGGACACTGTGAAAACAAAATGGAATGATTAGGGAGGCGCTGGACCATGGGAGTGCTTTCTTTGAGCAAGTCTTTTAACCTTGCAGGAAAGCTGACCCAGTCGCCAGCACTGACAGCCTTTTTGGAACAGAGGAAACTAGCTAAGTTCTTTTTAATGTATATTAAATTGAGCCTGTCAACCTTGACAAAGTCCCTTTAAGTCGATGGTCTCTAAGAGGACAACTTGCCCAGAAGACACACTGCTAGGAGGCTGTGTAGATAGAATTTCTTCCCAGGATTTAGGCTGTACAAAGTCTGGCTCCCTACCCACCCCCTCTCCCCTTTCTTGCTCTTCTTTATTAACAAAAGCTGTCCCTTATTAGTGACCACAATGGGTCCAAACCTGCTCCGAATGCTTCAAATATATTTGCTGATGTAATTCTTCTGACATGCCTTTGAGATGGACTCCATTGTACCCTCCCTCATTCTACAGAAGAAGAAAGAAGGAGCGAAGCAAAGCCTGGTTATAAACATAATCCTACAAAATTGTTACTTTAGATATTATACATCTTTTAGTTTGTATTAAGTTTGATTTTTAAATCAAAGACATAGATACAGTCACTCTTTAGAAAATGCCACACATGAATTCATTCCTCCCCCCACCCTGGTAATTATCCCTTTGGAACCATCTGTTATCTTATTGTAGCATTAACTGGGGTGACACTAGAGTTGGCAATGCGGGTCTTCTTTGACCTCTGTAATTATCTTTGTGTTGCAGGGAAGAACACCTGACTAAAAGCAGCTGATGGGAGGGAAGTGTGTACTTTGGCTTACAGTCTCGAGGGGAGACTTCATTATGGCAGGGGAAAGCATGGCAGGAGCAGAGGCTGGACATCACTTCTTGCTACAGCAGGTGGAAGACAGCAGCAAGAGGGTGAGCTGAGCTCTGGCAAGGGGAAAACTGGGCTGTAACACCCATAAGGCCACCCCAGCAATACACCTTCCCCAGAAACCCTGCAGCCCCCCAAATTGACACCAGTTGGGGACCAAGCATTCGGAACACATGAGTTTCTGTGGGGCACTAGACTCAAACAACCATGCCACCTTCCTGGGAAGTCCTTTTGACACTTGTGTTGGTTTCTCCATTTTCTGCATTCCAAATCTTCCTAGGATATGATTTAATTTTTTTCAGTTACTTTTCTAAGATAGCATGTATGTTAAAACTTTTTTGAGCTTTATCATTTGATTACTCAGACTTATGGAATAGTTTGGCTGAGTATAAATTTCTACTTTGAAAACAAACTAAACAAAATTTTCTTTCAGCAAATTGAAAGCAATTCTTTTTTGTCCTCCGTCTTCTGGTCTTTTTTCATTGAGAAATCTGAGGCTAATGTGATTCCAAGTTCTTCATTTGTTACCTTTCATTCTCTCTAGAACTTTAAATTTTTTAAAATTTATTTATAATGAGAGAGAGGGAATAGTAGAAAGAAAGAGAGAGAGACAGAGAGAGAGAGAAAAAAAAAAGTATGGTCTTGCCACTACAAACAAATGCCAGATATATGTGCTACTTTGTATATCTAGCTTTACATGGGTACTGGGGAATTGAACTCGGGCCCTAATGATTTGTAAGCAAACACTTTAACCACTGAACAATCTCTCCAGTTCCCCTCTAGAACTTTTAGATATTCTCTTTATTCATTGAATTCAGAACTTTCAGGATGATATGATTCAGTGTAGATCTTTTTGCCTGTATTGTACTCAGAACTTGATTGGTTCTTTCGTTTGGAGACACTTGGTTTCAGTTCTGGAAAAAATTCTCATCTCATAGTGATTTATGCTGGAAAGAGTCCCTAAAGTATGATATAGTTTGTTTTACTCTGCATAGAAGAAATGATGTTGATTAATATTTATTGAACTATTATCTTTAATATCAGGCACTGATATAGTTACATGGCTTTGTGTTTTATCCTTACATAATATTTCAACTGTCTCTCACCTAATTCATACCCACTCTTCCTTTAAAGCTCTTTCAAAAGGCACAAAGCCTGAAGGAAACTTCCCTAAACATTCTAATTAAATTAATTTTCCCATATTGTAGTTTCAGAGTATACTGTACTGTATACCATGACAGTGATAACAGGTATGATGTGCTATGATGGCTAATTTTGATGGTCAACTTGATTGGATTAAGAAACATCAAGGGCATTCATGAGGCATGCATTGGATGTGTCTTTGAGGGCCATTCCAGAGAAGTTGAACTGAGATAGAAAAAGACTCTTCTTGAATGTGGCATCACCATCCTATGGGCTGGGTCTTAAACCTGAATAAAAGGGGGAAAAGGAAGAAGCAAGCTGAGTTCCAGCATTCCTCTCTCTGCGGCATGATCCACCCAGATGTAAGCAAGCAGCCTCCCTCTTCTATGCCTTCCCTGCCATGCTGAACGGTGCACTCAAACCGTGAGCCAAAATAAACCCTTACTCCTTTAAATTGCCTTTCGTAAGGTATTAGGTTACAACAAGAGTAGCAACGAATATACTTGTATATCATACGCAATATATCAATTACAATCATATACATATATAACTTCTTGCTTTTTATCTCCTTTCTGTAAACTCTAAATTAAAATTGCAGGCAGGGATCCTTGACTATGTTGTGGTATGAACATGAAACGTCCCTCACAGTTTTATTCTTCACCAGGCAGCGATATTTGGGGAAGTGATGGAGAATGGAGGAAGTGGAGGCAAGTTTTAGAGAGCAGGATGCTGAGGAGGTGCTTTTGAAGGGCATATCTTGTCCCCAGAGACTTCCCTTTTCTTGTTCTATTTCCCGGCCACCGTGAAGTACACACCTCAGCGCCACCATTGCTTTTCACCATGATACTCTGTAACACCCCTCCAACAAGGAAGCCAGCCAATCATGAACTGAAGCCCCTGAAACCATGAGCCAAACTCAGTCTTCCCCTCTTTAAATTTCAGGCATTTGTCCTATCAATGAAAATCGAACACAATGGCAAGTGCATGCTAGGCACTCAATGAACATTGTTGACTAACTATGAGTGATCAAAGGGATAGATGATCAAGTCTACTTTATTTGCTATGAGCATCAGTAACGATGTTAATAATATTGTTTAAAATGATGGCTCTGCTTAGAATTCCAACAGCCTAATTGTATTTCAAAATGGTTCTGCAGTAACATGGGGAAATAGCCTCAAATGTGATGAATATTCCATGAAACAAAAATCTTAATTAAAAAAAATCATCTCCGCTTTGTTCATGAATTATTTTGCCAACAGGTATCTCAGTGTGAGATGGCCTTCACCCCAAAACACCCAGCCTCAAAAGCATATTCAAGCAGTTCTTCATGGCTTCTGTAAATCAAGCTCTCAACACAGAGCCAGGGGAGCATGAGGAGAATGAATATTCTCTTTCAACAAACAGGCAAGCAAATGCGCGGAATGAAAAAGAAGTCAGGTTGGATCATTGTAAGGACTCATTTTTCTAATCTTGGCTGAGTAAGAAGGTAAGATTGACCCAGAATCCTGGACCAATGGTTCCTTCTCCTGTGAAATTTCTTGACTCCACTGAGATGTGGTGGCTGAACTTTTCACTTCACCACAGAGGAGTTCCAAAGAGATGAAATAATGTAGCATTCCCCAAAGGATGTAGTACAATGCCTGTCATCATAATAACTGCTGGTTCCTTTGTCCTTTTTGCTTACTAGCTTGCTCTGCCCTGAATTCATTGATTTATTAATTAGTTCTTCCTGTGGATGCCTCCACCCTAGAGAATGGAGACTTTAAAGGCAATGATAATGTCTTATTCATCTTTGCATCTCTGGCCTTCCTACAATGTCTGGCACACATGGGACACCCAATAAAAGTTTATTGATGAAGGAATAGATGATCCTACCCATATTTCTGCAAAGTAAGTGTACAATTATTTCTTAGCTGCATATTTGCTAGAGAGAGCTGAAGCTCAAAAAGTTCATACGACTTAACTTTTGAATTGATCCAGCCAATGATTGCCAAGCTATACAATTAAGGATGTCATTCAAAGCCCTCCCTATGGTCAGAACTTTTGTATCACCTACATTCATATGTTGAGACATTAACCTCCAATTGATAGTGTTAGAAGATGGGGCATTTGGGAGCTCCTTATGGTATGAAGGTGGAACCCTAACAAATAAGATGACTTCCATCATAAAAGATGTTCCTCAAGACACTTGACCCTTTTCGATCAATAATGGAGATGCTGTGAGAAGCTGTCATCAATTCAAGGGGTGTTCACCTATGTCTGATCCTCACCAGACATCATCAGTAGAGACTTGACCTAGAGTCCCAGACTCTAGAAATGTAATAAATTAATTGTAAGGTATTTCCTTATAGCAACCTGTGTGGACAGAGGAAGACTGGTGAGTGGGCCACGCTCTTACTGCTCCTCACTCACCATGCAGTGCTGTTAACCGCTGAGGCAGCATCTGTCCTAACATACAGGGAGGGGAACACCCTTTGGGTGTGCCAAGTCTCTTACTTTTAATGGACTTTCAACCCTCTGATGAGGCATCTTCTCCTCCTGGAAGCCTTCTGTGGACAGCACTCACCTGGTTATAAAGAGCTCCCCCAGTGCTGGCATGCCCCGTGCCCTCTCTCAACAGACAATGGGCAGTAAGCTCTCTCAGCATGGGGGACCAGGGTACCTGACCAACACAAACATGCTGTAGCTTAGAGCCTGAGCATTGAGAAGAGCAGCCAGGAATGTCTGGTCCTCTGGTCCTGTGCTTGATCTCAGACACCACACTGCTCCACAGATCACACAATATGAGCAGCATGAGAAAAAAAGTGGATGAAACAGCAGCACAGACCCAAATTGGCAGCCATCCTCAAGACGCCGTGAGGTCGTCCATCTGCTCTCCTCACACTCGGAATCCACAGTTGTGCCCTGCATGCTGGGCCCCTGCTGCGGGTGAGGAGAGGGATAACTTATTACAAAGGCCTTCTCTAAAGCAATCTTCCAATCAACCTGGTGTCTGGCAGCAGAGGCACCTTGTGGTGCTGTCCCCTCACTGTCCCCTCCTCACCGCACTGCCTCTGAACTTATTCCAGCTGCACTCACCCAGAGCAGCCCTGAGCTTGAAGAAGATGCCTGGCACTCACTTCCAGGAGCATTTTGAGAAGTCACAGATTAAAGCATTCAAAACCAATGGCAGCATGCCCCAGGGCTGCAGCCTCCTCTTCAGCCTGATCTGCAGGACACATGGTGATGCTCTACTGAGATTGTTCATGGACACATTTCCACAGCCCCAGTGTCAGGTAATGGTTTTGGCAGCTGTATTTGGGAACACAACTTTGTCTTTGGGAACCACAATAGTGTGGTTCCTAGAGCTGAGATTGCAAGTTGGATCTTCATTCCTGGCCTCTATAGTGAGTTCCCTGGAAGTAGCTGTTCTGATGGGTAGTTTGAACCTTTCTTGTAGGTGAGAACCTTTCTGCTCCATGTGGGGCTCAGGGCGCTGACTCTCTGAAGCCCTCGGCACTATACATGGTCCTGCCCTATAAGTGGTTGATTGCAGCAGTCAGTATAGCCAGTCTATGCTGGTTGGTGACCCACCGTGGGATCTGAAGCAGAAAGAACTATGACAATGGTATTGACTGTTTTGAGAATATAAGGTAGGAAATCCTCAGAGAATGAGACTGTTGAGGTGACAGCTGAAGCCAGAGTTGGGGAATACTCCTAGGTAAAGGTAAGCCTCTTGTACACTGAAGTGAGGTGGAGGTGAATTGATGACTCAGCAGAAACTGGTGTAGACATGAGAGGGTGGGTCAGTGGGAGGAGAACAGGAAGGATGCCAAGAAGGGAGGAGCTTTGATAATAAAAGGGATAGCAGAGCCCCCCTCAGGCCTTCTGGCTACACTCCAGCTCTTATCCCCATGGCCAGAGGTCTGTTCCCTGAACCTCCAAAGTCCCAGTACACAGACCTAACCTAAGCTCTGGGACAATTGCTGGGGCTGATGGGATGATTGGAATAAGGCCTGAAATGCCTCGGGAGAGAGACATGGGCAGAAAGTCAAAGGTATCCAGTGATAGGTGGGCCGAAACCGAGTTGTTGATGGGGGAGCAGGGCAGGTCTTCTAGGCAGGCTGGGGAGGAGTGTGAAGATTCGGGGCAGGTGAAATGGATTGTAGGAGGTTCTGATGGCTCTCATATCATGTTGAAGAAGATGCTGCGGACTGATAGCCATACATCTTGAACATTCCTTTGGGGACCAAAAAAAAAAAAAACCCAGGTCTTCCTGGTAAGAATGTGGGCAGTACAGTCAGCACCAGTGACCTGTTGTTTGAAGCAGAATCCTAATACTGTGGAGATGGAAGGAGCCATCATCATCACCTAGCTCAGCCACTGGATACTACATTAGAAGTATTGAGGTCTAGAGAAAGGCAGCTACCTTCAGAACTTTCCCAGAAGCTTCCTGAAACTTCCTGAAGACATCAAGGCAGGACTGAGATAAGGTCCAGGACTTCTGAGCATTGGTTCTAGACTCCAACTTGTAGCTGAGTTACTTGGGGGATATTCCTTTGCAGCGAGATGCTCTATGGGATGCTGGGGGTTAGAGCTGAAATGTTCCCCCCAAGTTTAAGTGCCAAAGGCTGTCATCCCCCATGCAGCAGTATGCAGAGATAGGTGATAGGAAGGTTCTGACCTGATGAATGAATTAATTCAGAGACAGTTGTAGCTTAATGTACTTAGGGTTCTCATTGGAGAAAGTAGGTCATTGGGAGCATGCCCTGGATGGGCATATTTTGTCCCCAGCCTCTTCCTCTTTCTCATTTTACTTCCCAGTCACCACGATGGAACAAGCCTCTTTCTGCCACACACTCTTGTCACCGTGATGGAACCAACCTCTTTCTGCCACACACTCTTGTCACCACGATGTTTTGGATCAAAAACCAATTGGGCCAACAATGGACTGAAGCCTCCAAACCATGATCTCAAGTAGGTTGTTCCTTGTTTAATTTCTCTCAAATATTTATCACAACAACAGAGAGCTGATTAGCACACAGGTTGAAGGAAAACCCAGCACACTGCCCCTGGCTAGAAGCACTGAGACCCGACAGAGGCAGATGCTTATTTACTGTGTGAGTAGAGGGATGAACAAAGGCTTGGTTCCCATGCTCATTGCCAGCTTGGAATCCCCATCTTGTCTTTGACAGGTATTTGGCCTAATTTTGGGATTTTATCCAACCTTCCTCCTTTCCTCCTTCTCCTCCTCCTCCTCCCCCTCCTTCTCTTCCAGGAAACCACTAGATGGTCTGGAGGCTCTTCCTCTCCTATGACTCTTGAAGATTTGTCCTTGGCAGGGATGATCCAGTTCTCTGCTAGCCCGTGGCATGACTTCACCCCATGGAGAAATCACTCCTCAAACTTTGTAAAGTGCCGCATGCAGGCAGGTGCCTGGCTCAAGACAATACTTGATGATTCTGTCAGGTTTTGCAAAATGATATTTTCTCTCTTCCATCCTATTCTTCCAAAGCTAGTTAGATTTATTATTATTGCCTAGTAGAGTCTCACTGTTTCTTCATAACATTGAATGCTCATTTTATATGTTTTGGCTTGTGTTCAATGGTATCTGTATGCATGTGTACAGATATGTTCACCCCACATATATGCGTGCAGAGACCAGAGGCGGAGGGCTGGTGTCCTCTCCTTGCTTATCTGTTTCCTTGAGACAGAATCTCTCATTGAACCTGGTGCTGCCATTTTTGGCTGAGCAGTGAGTCCCAGTGATTCTCTAGTCTCCACAGGACTTGGGTTATAGGCATGCATGGGGACTGCCAACTGTTTACATGAGTGATGGGGAATTGAACTCAGGGCAAATCAGGTTCTCTCAGTCCTTCATGCTTGTGTTGAGGGCTCTTATCCATTGAGCCACCTCCCAAGCCCCTGAAGGCTAATTTTAACATCTCTTTATGTTCATATGGAGCTCCATAGTTGACAAACATTTGTGGAGACTAAAGGTGGGGGAAGTTAAGTGATTTTCCCCCAGGTTTTAGGAGTGATGCAGATAAGAGTAAGAGTCAAGTTACCAGCTGCAGTTCCACGAGCTGAGGGCTGACATGGTGGTAGGGAGAATGACTGGTTCAGCTATCTTCAATGGGAGAGAGTTTGGAGAAAAGCACATGTTCTAGAGACCAATCCCTTCTGGGTATCAGAAGCCTCTCCAAGATGAGGTAAGAATCTTGCTCTTCTGGTGTCTATGGTAAAACAATAGTTTCTGTGCAAGTTTCCCATTCATTGTCCTACTGAAAGACCTAGCTATTTGTCTTACCTGGGGTGTTTGCTTTATGTTGCGGGTAATGAGGTAAGGAGTTAATTTTCCCACTCTGATTAATTCAAGGCTATCTCTTTGACTTCTCTTGTCTCACAGGGGGTGGAGCCTTTGGGAGGTGGAACCATGTTGAAGGAAGTGTATCACTGGGAATGGGCCTTGGGATTTATTAGTCAGACCATTGGGTGTTCACAGGGAGCTCACTAGGACATCATCCTTCTTGCTGACATATGACATGAGCTAGATTCCTGCTCATGCCATGCTTTCCCCACTATTATGAAATTTACTCTCCAGACTGTCAGTCCGAAATAAACAATTTCCTCCCCTAACCTGTTTCTGGCTTGGTGTTTTGTCTCAGCAACAAGAAGGTAACTGCTACACATGCCATTCACACCCACTCTTACAGTGTCCTCAAACGGATACATGTTTTTATAAATGCAGATCTTCCACCTATGAGGGTTCAATTTAGGATATTCTGCTTTGTGACAATATGAAACATACTTGAAATTTGAAGCTTCAGCTCCTCCTGGGGTAGTGATATGTCACTCAGCTCTCTAAGATGCCAAGGAGCACAGTGAGCCGAAGCTTCCAGTAGGCTGGATCATGGATCCTCAGGAAAACACTTCGATTCTACCCCTTCCTGCTTCCTGTGTGGCTGAGCTATGATATTCAGTAGGTTATGTGCATTAAATGACTTTTCAACTTAATGATATTTTCAACTCACTAGGCATTTATCAGGATGTGGCCCATCATAAGCCGAGGAACATCTGCATTCTCTTTCTTAAATTCACTTATCAGTTATAATTCCTCAATTACCCAGTTGGAGCATCCCATCTGTTTTGTGATGTGACATTGACTGAGAGCAGCCATAGCATAGAGAGAATGATGGTGCTTAAAGGCCATACCTAGAAGAGTCAAACTCAAAGAGACAGGAAGTAGAAGAGTGGTTCCTGGGCATGGGGGGCGGGAAGGGATGGGGTACAGAATGTCTGGGAAGATGAACAATTGTAGAGGTGGAAAGAATTGATGACTACACAGCTATGTGAATGCATCTAAGGCCCCTCAACTACATATGCTTCAAATGGTCCAAGTGGAAATTGTTTATGGCACATACATGTTAACAGATAAAAATGCACAGAAGAACAGAAAACTGACGGTTATCAATTCCCGAGTCTAGAGACTCTCTATGCAGTTGTTTCTTCTTTCTCCCTTTTCTTTCCACCTCCCTTCCTTCTCTTTTCCTTTTTCCCTTGTTCTTCCTCCTCTTTCTCGATATCTTGACTGGGGATTTTTATTCCAAATGGTCATGTTTAGGATATTATTTAATTGGCTTGGCAAATAGGTATGTGCTGATCTTGGTTCAGAGAACACAAAGGGTGCTGGTAACCTATTTCTGACAGTTCCTCTGGTCCTATTTTTGAACACACAGCTGACTTCCTGGTGTTCCCTGAAGAACATCCCTGAAGTTTCTAGAACTGCTTTACCATCTCTTGTCACTCTTCCCCTTCCTACCTCTGAACTCCAGCAGGGATGTGCAACTTCACTTCTAATCTGAGGCAATCGTGTCCCAAGGATCCAGTTTCCCAAGGACAAGGTTCATGGCGTTCTGGTGTTCCCTGTTTACCTGGATTGATGCTGAATGGCCCTCAGCACACACCTGGTGATTGATTCCACCCTTACAAGAATGTGATTGGGCAATTTACATAAGCAAATGTACTGCAAAGCAAGAGGATATTTCTTTCTGGCTCGGATTTCTACTTGTAGGCAGACTCATTTTCTCCAACTTACACACAACCCAGACACTTGACAGCACTCTGGCATCCAGGAACAAAAACAGGGTGCCCTCCCCCCACACATATAGCTTCCTGAAGTTTCTCAGCCATTATAGAAAACAGCCAAACCCTTTAAGGAAATGTGAACTCCAGCGCAGAACCTTGGAGGTGGGCAGCAGGCACAGAGCTTCTGTTCCAGCAGAGAAGAGCCATCTGTTTTTCTGGAATTGTTCTTAGATCGGCACATCCTCTTCTCCCTTCCCTAGTTGTCAACTACATGACCTGTTTATATCATGATGCTCTGTTGTTTTAAGTATGGCTTTTTCAGTGGATGAGAGAAGTTGGTTTTACTAAGAATATGACAAATGTTAGTAAATTTCAATCCCACTCATGGGCATTGCTTAGCTAGATCTGTTGAAGAATTAATTGGCCAGGGAGCCCTTAACACCCCTGAGACTTACTCTATCTGCTCTTATGCCTGTAATTGAATCCAGGAAGGTCTTCAGATTGGGTTGTGACATGAATTAGAATATTAGTGTGCCTATGTTCTTCGCTCTCTTATTTATTTTGATTTGTATTTTAATTGACTTGTTCAAATTGGCTATTTCTATGTTGAAGATCTCAACCTGTCACCTCTCAATTTTGTTATATTTTAAATTGGGCTAATGTTGCTCCATTTTATTTATGGTAATTGGGAAATATTTCCCTGTTATGTAGTCCATATGTGTTTGTTCTAAGTATCCTGTTCTGTTATTTTGTTAAAATCATATTTACTATAATTGAGTCAAGTGGGCACATTATTTGTAAGAATACACTTGGTATAACTCTCCATGAAAAGACCTTTTCATTAAGCTTCAAGAGTTTAAAAAATAGGATCTTAATATCCTTTGACCTAATACATCCCTGTCTAGGAATCTAGGCTAAGGGAAAAATAAATATAAAATTTATTTTCTAAGAAGTTCATTGCATTTTTCTTTGTAATAGTAAAAATTTGATATAATATCTCAAAATCAGAACTTTCAATAATTGTTACGTAGTGATAAAATTTTGTTTTCAAAACCATTTTACGACCTTAAATTGAGCATATGATATAATCATGGCATGCCAGTTTAACATAATAAAGTTTAACAACTGGGCCTTTGAAAAAATAAAACAAAACATTTTTAGTTGGTAGCATTTGCCAATTTCTATGGTGTAAACATTCCCACCATACCGATTTCAAGTTCCAGTGTGATGTTACTGAATCACATCTGGAAAGGGATGTGTATTGGCTCATGTAAACAAGAAGAAGGCAGTTCCAGCACACCAGTAGATATAATAAATGTATTATGTGGCAAAATGAATGTAAATTGGTATATACATACATATGACCTGAACAATGTAAATGATTTATGAAGAATAAAAAAATTGAATGTGTTTATTTCTGGGTTTCTCTTAATTCCTGGCAACTACAGTTCTTTCCCTTCTCTTTTAATATGACTGTTTTTTTTTTTGAGACTGATGTATTACCTGTATTCATTTTGTTGTTGTTTCTTGTTTTCAAGACATAGATTCTCTGTGTAACTGAGACTAGCCTCAAATGAAGCACCATTGGTTGAAGGAACTATACTTTCCTAATTATGTATTTATGCCATTTTATAGTAGATGGATTGTTTTATTTCTTAGCTCTCTATTTTGTTCCCTTGGACTATATTTCTGTTTGAAGCCAGCATGTGCAGTTGTAATTACTATAGTTTTGTTGCATATATAAGCAGGAAGTGTGATGCCTTCCAGTTTTATCCTTCTGTTTTAAAATTATTTTACCTATTTAATTTTTTGCAGTATTTTATGAATTCTAGATATTTACAACCATGTTTCTATAAAAATGCTATTGGAATTTAGTCCATTGAATATTTAGAATTTGGGGCACAATGGATTTTTTTTTTACAATGCTGTTTTGCAATATATGAACACAGGAAGTCTTTGTATGTGTTTCTTCTTTCTTTCACCTGCTGGGTGTGGCAGCATACATCTGTAATCCTAGTGCTTGTGAGGTGAAGGCAGGAGGATGGAGAGGCCAAGGCCAGCCAGCCTGGATTACACAAGATACTATCTAAGGAGAAAAAAGCACACCACATTATAGGGTTGGATAGCTGAGTAAGAGAAGTGATAAGACTGGTCTCCCTTGCCACACAACTATGAGGAGCTGAGTTCAGTCTCCAGCATCCACATTAAATTTGGGCGTGGTCACACATGCCAGGATCTCCAGCACTGAGGGAGGAGGAGAAAGGAGGATCCCTGAGGCCTGGTGATCAGCCAGAGTAATAGAAGAAGGTGAGCTCCAGGCTCAGTGAGAGATTCCAAGAACTCCTTGGTCTCCACACAAGGTAAAGGCATCCATCACACATACATACTGCAAATAAGACACACCCCAAACCATTACAAAAACTCATATACCAGAAATAAATAAAAACAATTTCATCAACTTTTTTTAGTTTTCACTGTGTAATCCTTTGGTTCCTTTGTTCTTTATTACTAACTATTTTGCTAATTTGGAATCTATTATCAATGGAGCTGTTTTCCTAATTTCATTTCCAGTTATCCCATTTTTTAAAAAAATATGCATCATATTTATTATTGTATGTTCTAACAGTATCCTACATATATTGGTAGAATATTACAATTATAGCTCACTTTTTGTGCACTCATTTGTTACATTTTTCCTCCCCCAGAACTCAAGCCTGGGAAGACAGGAACTGTCTTGTTCAACACTATCTCTAGTACATAGTGTTAGTTAAGTGAATGAATGAATGATGTTTACTAATACTTATGAAAGCCTAAGCACTAACCAAAGCATTTTTTACATTTATACAGCATTTGATATATTATGCATGTGAATTCTCCCATTCAGTTCATCTGTTTTATATTTGTGTTCTCATTACAGTAACCCAAGCCACCAGATTATCTCCAAAACATCAATTAAGTTATGCAAAGGTCCTCTTCCAGCATATACTATAGCTTTCTGTTCTGATAATATACAGTTCCTAGGTCCCAGTTTGCTATTTAAGATCATCATCCTTTACCTGCTCCTTTATAGAAGGCAAACCTTTCTAGAATGCTGTGATCAGGCTGGAATTTAGTCATAATTATTTAATATTTAAAGCATGGGAATCTTTTGAAATGATAATTTACAAACTTTAAGTTTTTGAAATCACAATAATTATGACTCCACATTACTTTGTCAATACCTTTAATTTCTTGCTCTATTAAAAACCAGGGAAAACAGAAATATAAATAATAATTTGTTAATGCTAATAAAGCACTTAGCATATCTCACAAATGTTATATTTCATATATTTTAAACTTGTTCAAACTTTCTAACTTAAGTTACAATTTTTTCATTCCCATTATGCAGAAAGTAGATACTGAGGCACAGAGAGTTAAAGAACTTTCCCAAGATTATAGTCTTTGTAATAGAGGTTGGCTTTGCTCAGATAGTCTGGCTCTTATCTACTTTGCTGTCAGGTTACACAGTGGGGCTACAATCCACAAAAAAAAATGGATTTTAGAACTTGCCATAAAAGCTTCAGACCTTCAATGTGTTTAATGATAGGATTCAGTTATCCCATTTTAGTGTATAAAATTGCAACCATTTTTTTAAGGAACTGGAGATCAAACCCAGTGTGTTGAGTATGCTAGGCAAGTAGTCTATAACTCAGCTATACCATCTACTTTTGTATCCTTCAAATTTAATGAATTTCCTTTACATACAAGATCATACTATATTTAAACCAACTTCCTCCTTTATGAATTGGAAGCCTTTACTTATTTTCTTGCCTAGTTGCTCTGGCAAGGGGCTTCTCACATTATGTCCAGGGGAAGTGGTTCCACTGGTCTCCCTTGCCTTGGTGTTGATCTTAGAGGAAAAGCTTTCAACTTTCTAATGCTGAATATGACACTATCTGTGGGTTTTTCATATAGTATTATCAAGAAAATAGCCCTCTTATCCCTACTTTGGATTTTATCCTTCATTATGCTAATGTGGTATATGACATTAATTGATTTTCATGTTGAACCATCCTTGTATCCCAGAGACAAATCCCACTGGGTCATGATCTATGACCTTTCTCATGTGCTGCTGAGTTTAATATGCTAATATTTTTGTTGAGGAATTTTTATACATATATTCTCCAGGGATGTTGTCCTGTAATTTTGGTTTATTTTTTTAATGTGCATATATGTGTGTTTGTTTGTGTCTGTGCACATTTGGGAATGTGTGTGTGGAGGCCAGAGGCCAACCCCCAATGTCATCCTTAGGAATGTTATTCATATTTCCTTCTTCCTTTCATTCTTCTCTCCTTTGTCTTTCTGTTTTCCTCCCTCCCTTCCTCCCCTCTCTCTCTTTCTTTCCCTCCCTCCCTAATTTCCTTCCTCCTTCCCTCCCTCTTTCTCTCTCTTTTCCTTCCTTCCTTCCTTCTTTCCTTCCTTCCTTCCTTCCCCTTTCTTTCTCTTTTTTTGAGACAGTGTTTCTCACTGCCCTGGAGTTTTCCAATTAGGTTAGACTCTTTCCTGACCAGAAATTCTCAGGAATCTGCCTTTCTCCACCTCTCTAATGTTGAAATTACAATGTGATATTTCTTACATGGATTCTGAGCATTGATTGAACACACATCATCATTCTTAGGAGGCAAGCACTTTACTGTCAGAGATAGCACTCTAGCTGGGTTTGCTTTTTAATGGATTTTTCGACTGATTATTTTAGCAGATAATTATCCTCTGTGCTTTAATAGTTCTCTGAATTTCATAGGATATTTTAATGACTATAAATTACCATTATGATGAGAAAAACATGCTGCTGATCCTGTTGCTTTCCTGTCCCTGTTACTCCTTAGGACTGAACATTGATGTTTTTGTGACAATACTTCCTGGCTTAGTTGAGGTCAACATCTTCTTGAAGGCTTCTTCTAGTCTATCAGAGCCTCTTCTTACTGTCGAAACTCCTGTTCGTCTACCACTCTCCTTCTTCATCCTTCTCAGAAAGGTGCTTTATTTTCCCATTGTAGCAAGCAGAAGGGAAGGAAACATACTTCAGTTACCCAAGTACCACTTATGTTCCTATCACATGTGACAAATATGTGCTTTCTGTCACAAAAGGTTGATGGAATACTCTCATTCTGGAAGAAATGAGCTCTCCCTCGGTGTGGACCAGTGCTTTGTGGCCAAGAGATTGATTTAAGGTTGTACAATGAGTTAGTATCAGGAAACCCCAATCTCCTGATTTCTGAACAGGTGCCGTGTCCATGGAAGTGCTACTGATGGCATTGATCAAATAATCTAGAACTTTCTATGGGGAACTTGCAAGAGAAGACAGTCTCTTCGCACCCCTTTAATTGTTAAGAGATGCAAGCTATACAATACTGTCATGAAGTACTTGTCTCCGCTTGCAGAGGAGAATGACACTTCTGAGGAAATGGCCTGCCTTACCAATCTGGAAAGCAGCTCCCATCTTCCTTTTAAACAGTGCTTATTTTATTTTATTTTTTTTTATGATCAGAGGAGTCCAAATGACAGGTGTTTGGAAAAAATAGTGAGAATCCAGACTTCAAACGCTTCTTTCTGATGAGCAAGATTTCCCCAGGAGGTCATTTAGTAAGATAAGTAGTGACAAAAGAAGAATGTATGATTAATGGGTAGAAGGGCACACCTGCAGGGGAGGCACACCTGTCTTTTCCTTGGGCGATGTTGACCCCTATAGGTAGGGCTTTGCAGGGTAGTCTTCCCAGCTTTGGATTTTGAAATGCAAGTTTGCTGCTTAGACTTTCCATAGCTTTGAAGATGGGTCATCTGCCCCATTCTCCATCTCTGAGAACCAGGCACTGATTAGAAACCTGAAGCATGTGCCCTCACTTATGCACTTGCCCAACACTGTCCTGTCCTGTTCACCTTCATCATCCTCCATTCGATCACCAAACACTATCAGCCTCATTTCTTTCTATGTCCCTAGTCACCAACTTGCAGCTGGTCTGTCCCTCTAAGCCATGTTGCTACCACAGATTGCCTGAATCCTGCAGTGGCCTTTCCTTGGCCATTCTATATCCAGCTGTCTCCTTTCCTGTGCATCATACACATGAAAGTTGTATTTGTCAGGGTTCTCTAGAGGAATAGAGCCGATGGAACGAATTGCAGTAAACAAGGGGTTTATTGGGGTAGCTTATGACAGTCCCACAATAGCAGTCTGAAGTCTTGATTGTCAAGGGATCAGTCCATGTGGCTGGATGTCTCAGCTGTCCCAATCCAGCACTGAAGGGCCAAAGGTTTCCTGGAGAGCTGCTGGTTTTCAGTCCAGGCTGGAAGGCTGAGGAAACTTTGAAGGGATAGATGGGAAGGATGGATGCACATCCAAGTCGTGACAAGCACCAGCAGCCAGGCAGGAGGAAAGAGATTTCCTTCCCCTTTATATAACCTTAGGGTGGGGTCTTGCAACCCTTTCCCAGACTTCTTGGCTTGCTGGGTCTCTGGAATTTCCTTCCTGAACTGCCCACACAGGAAAGGATATTTGTTTCTAGCTGTTGTAGTCAAAATTCTTGTTGATGCACAGAAAAGAATCCAACCAAAAGTGGGTTTTGGAGGAAAGGGTTTGAGGGGAGACTCCATTATGGCAGGGAAAATGATACCATGAGCAGAGGGGTGGACATCACCTCCGCCATAGCATTAAAAACAGTGGCAGGAAGGTGTGCCACACACTGGCAAGGGGAAGCTGGCTTATAACACCCAAAAGCCCTCCCCCAACAACACAGCTCCAGCAAGGTCCTAATACCCAAACTGTCATTAGCTGGGGATTGATCATTCAGAACAAGTTTGTTTGTGGGGGACACCTGGATCAAACCATGACACTACCTAACATGACTTTCTGAATCCCCCGAGCTTCTTCTCTCTCTTCAGTTTGGAGGAAATCTGCTACACAACACTCAAGATTATTGTGGACTGCTCACAGGTCAAGTTGACAACGAAACTTAACCATCACAGTAGTCACAGCTATCTTTACAGTGCCGGTGGGTTCATGCCATCCTCCACTTATGATCTCCAATGGCTGCCTTCTTCTCTTAGAACAAGATAAACATTCTCCATGTGGTTTATGTGCCCTGGGGTCCTGCCCTCCCTCCCTCCCTCCCCATCCCAATCTATCCTCTTCATGAACCACACACTCCCCACCTTTCTGAGGTCTGTCTTCAATTTCAGTTCCCTGAGAGTTTCACATGCTTCCCTTTAATAGGAATCCTTGTTTTTATTTTTATTTATTTTTGGTGCATGACACAGAACTTAATTCAACTCACTAGTTTTTAAAAGATAGTCTTCCAGCCCCTCCCTCAGTGAGTCTTTGCTGATGCACTTCTTAGGTAACCAGGTCTCAGAAAACCATGCCTTTGTCCTTTCAGAATTACAAATTCACTTCCATATTTACTTGATGAAATCATTCATATTGACTATGGACAACATGAAAGCAAGGGTCCTAACTTTCTTTTATTTTTTTTTAAATAGTGTGTGTGTGTGTGTGTGTGTGTGTGTGTGTGTGTGTGTGTGCATACATGTATATGCTATGCCATGACAGGAGGTCAGAGGAAATTTTCAGTTATTAGTCCTCACCTTCTATTATATTTGAGACAGTGTCTCTTGTTCACACCAAGCCAGCTGGCTGCAGGCTTTCTGGTCATTCTCCTGCCTCCTTCTCCTACCTCACTGTAGGAGGGCTAATTCTACAGATGCTCACTACTCCATCTGGCTTTACATGAGTTCTGGGGATCCAAATCCAGGTCACTTGCATAGGAAGTGATTTTACCCACTGAGCCATCATCTCTCCTCCTTTTGATGATTATATTCTCAGCATCTGTCACAGTGCCTGGCAGTTGCTCATTAAAGGTTCTATTCACTTGTTTGAGACAGGGTCTCACTTTGAAGCCCAGACCTTGAACTCATGATCCTTCTACCTCAGCCTCTCCAGTGCTGAGATTACAGGATGTTAAATGTCTTGTAAATGAATGACTCAGTGAATGTGTTAGAATTTCCTCTGTGAATCCGTACAGACTATGCCTTGTCGAGTTAGAAACTCTTGTTTCTGGACACATTTGCACTTCTTCAGATCCATCATTCATTTCCTCATCTGTCAAAGGGAGCTTATCATGACACAATGTTGCAGAGAATGTCAGCTACAATGAAGTTCA
>PVHP010008544.1:0-52932 GCA_004024765.1 Zapus hudsonius | reverse complement strand
TTTTTTTTGTGCAAAAGTGCTAAGACTATTGAATGGGGAATGGATACTCTCATCAATCCAACTAGATACCCACATGGAAAAGAATAAAATTGTTGCTGAGGAGATCACCAGTGGATAAAGTGACTGCTGTGTAAGCTCGAGGACCAGAGTTTATATCCCCAGGACCCATGTAAAATGCCAGCAAGGCAGCATGCACCTGTAATTCCAGTGCATGGGAGGTGACGACAGGAGCCTTAGGGCTATCTGGCTAACTTGTCTGGCTGAATTGAAGAGCTTTAAGATCAGCAAGAGATTGCGTCTCAAAGAATAAAGTAGAGAGCAACTAAAGACACCTGAGATTAATTTACAACTTCCACATGCATGTATACACATAGGCATGTCAACATGGGTATATACATGAAAAAACCAATCCTGGGCTCCTATTGTATATCATTGTGATGGTTAAGTTTTGTTGTCAACTTGACCTTTCAAGTAATCTTGGGTGGGTCTCTGAGGATGTTTACAGGAAGGCAGCCTCTCAGTAGGGGGCAAGATGTAAGGAAGCTCAAAGAATCTAGAAGTAAATGTGTGGGCAGTGCAGGAAGGAAAGTCCAGAGACTCAGGAAGCCATTAAGTCTGGGGAAGGGTTGCAAGACCCCACCCTAAGCCTATATAAAGGAGAAGAAATTCTCTTTGGCCCTCCTGCCTGTTTGCTGTTCCGTGTGTATGGTGTTGGGTTTCTCTTTCTGCTTGGACCTGTGAAAGGGGAGCAGCCTCTTTTGCATTCTGGAACTTCCCCTATATCTATAGCTACAAATAAATCCTTTCCTTCCCAAAACTGTGCCTGGTTTGAAGATTCATCCCAGTGGCGTGTGGCTGACTACGACAATCATACATTAAATATAGTTCAAAATGTAAAAGCTAATCTTTTCCTGTTACTGTGTAAAGCTGCCATAGCAAAAGCACAGGCTGAAGCTGGACATGGTGGTACGCATCTTTAATCCCAACACTCCAGAGGTTGGGACCACCCTGAGATTACATAGTGAATTCCAGGTCAGTCTGGCTAGAGTGAGACCCTACTTTGAAAACAAACAAACAAACAAACAAACAAACAAACAAACAAACAAAAAAGCACAGGTTGGATGGTACACACAACAGAAACTTACCTTTTTCATGGTTTGGAAACTAAGTTCGGGATGAAAGTGTTAGCAAGGTTGATTGCTTCTGAAGCATCTCTCTGGTTTTAGCACCATCTTTAATTTATGGCTCTTATCTGTTCTTTTTCCATCGTTGCATCTCTGGTGACATGGGCTTGTCTACAATTCCTTCTTCTGCAAGAACATTATGGAGTCAGGGTCAAGCTATATGATTCAGTTAAACCTTAATTACCCCCTTAAAGTCCTGTTTTCAATTCTTTTGAGTTACTCCAAGTCAGTTTCATTTTTTTGTCTCTCTTTGTGTGTGTGCACATGTGTCAGAGTGTGTGTGAAGGTCAGAGGACCACTCCAGGTGTCAGTCCTAGCATCCCACCTTGTTTGAGGCAAGGTCTCTTTGTTGTTCAGATTTTAGATTCTTCTCCCTCCACCTTTCATCTCAACATAGAGAGAACTGGGATTATAGATGCTTGGTACGGTACCTTGTTTTTATTGTCTTCTGAGAATCTGAACTCAGGTTGTCATGCTTTCACAGCAAGTGCTTTTTCTTTTCTCTTCTTTTTTTCTTTATTATCCAAAATTAGATACATTGAGTGAGCAAATAATGTTTTGGTATCCCCAGTTCCTTGATTTCCCTCTTCCCTGTCCCCAATTAGCTGGGTATCTTCCTCCATGGGCACTCTGGATTAGTCCATGGGGTAGGGGGTTATGGATAGTCTAGGAGTCAACCCCTTTTATATGTTGTTACTGAGGGGGGCCATGTCTCTCGATATTCTCCTCTACCATGGCTCTTAGAATCTTTCTGCCCCCTCTTCCACTCAGTTCCCTGAGTCATGGTGGGTGAGTATTAAGGCTGCTTTATTGTTGAGGTCTTAGGTGCCTCTGTACTTCTACTTTAGGTTGCGTTGAAGATCGTTGGTGTCTGTCTGTCTGTCTTATCCTGGGTTGACTGATTGGCTGTGGTTATAGGTCTCTTGCTTATCCCACCACGCTCTGCAGGGTTCCATGTGGATCCTACATGGTAGGTCTGGTGTGGCTCATCTCTTGCCAGGATGTCAGTTATCGGCCTGTGGCTCATTGGTAGGGTTGAAAGAGCCACAGCTCTCTCGCTGCCTTCTGAAAAATACAAAGAGAATCTCCATGGGAGATTGAGATCAGTATAGGTTAACTGAGATACACATTTCTGAATTGGCTAAATTCTATTGTTAGTAGCCTCTTTGTAAATCACTTGTAAAGTGCATTTCTTTTTGTGGTCCCTAGGTTTTGGTTCCCAGTGCATTTTTCCTTGAGGCCCCAGTTCCAGTAAGGGCTCCCCTTCACTGAGTGGATTACTTGGCCAAATTAAAAGCTGTTGATTTCCTCCCAGAGGCTTTGGCGCCTCCATTGCAAAAGTGTTTGTTTCTTGGTTCTTGTTCTTTCCCAGTAGGAAGTGTGTTCAGCCTACTCCTGGCAGCAGACTGTTTCATATCAGTGGTCTCTGTTTACTCCAGCTGTCGTTGACCAGCTTCTCCTGGCAGCTATGCAATGGCTTCCAGCACTGCACTAACTACCATCTGGGGGCTGGATACCATTCTGGACCTCACAGGGTCTCTCGGTGCTGATAGGTGACTTTCTGTGGTTTCTTTAGCAACAGGATTCTACCTCAGGCCTGGGGTGGGCATTCAAGAGCTTTGACAGAATCCTGTCTTGCTTTTGGGACCTCAAGGGTCACTTTGGTCAACAGCTCATTGAGGGAAGGAGCCATTGACTGGGACCAGAGTTGCCCTCTTGTGAATTCTTTGGGGGGAAACTTTTGCTTGAAACACCCATAGAAGATAACATAGGTGAAAATGTGTTACATTAGATTTGGAGATAGACAAACAAAGGGGGGAAAATAGATAGATTGAACCAATAAACAAAAATTGTTTTAAAGGATACTGTTAAGAAAGCAGGACAACCTCCAGAATAGGGGAAATTATTTGCAACTTATAGGTCTCTTGCTTATATCTATATCTATATCTATCTATATATATCTAATAAGTTATATCTATATCTATATCTATCTATATATATATCTAATAAGAGCCTCAAGACTATATCGATAACTCTTGCAACTGAAATAAGCCAGTGAAAGTAGGCAAAATATTTGGATATTCTTCAAAAAAGATATACAGATGCTTTATAAAGCATAGTAAAAGATACTCAGCATAATCTGTGATCAAATCAAAACCACAAAGCACTCCACACTTATTAGACTGGATGAACTCAAAGTATCAGAAAATGACAAATGTCAAGAAACTGGGCAGTAATATATGGCTGGTGGTGATGTGAGTTGGTGTCCTGCTTTGGAAAGGTCTGGCAATTCCTAAAGTAAAGCAAAGAATTATCATATGACTCAGATGTTCCCCTCCTAGGCATATACCCCTATAGTAGCATTATTAATAATGGCCCAAAAGAAGAAATGACTCCAATATCCATCGAGATGGGTAGATACATATGGTATACCCATACAACAGGTATTATTCAGCCATAAAGATAAGTGACTACATTGTATAATGTGGGTAAACATATGAAATATAAGATGCCAGACATCAAAATCTTATACCATCTGATTCCATTTATATGAAATATACTGAATTAGCAAATCCAGAGAGACAGATTAGTGAGTTCCAGGGATGGAGGAAATGGAGGAGGAGGATTAGGTAGTGATGCTTAATGGGTATAGGGTTTCTTTCTGGGCTAGTGATGATGTCCTAGATGTGATGATGATTTTGTAACTTTGACAATCTACTAAAAATAATGAATTGTACTCTATGTACTCTATAGGTTGTGTGTGTGTGTGTGTGTGTGTGTGTGTGTGTGTGTAGGGGGGGTTATGACATGTGCATTTCAATTAGTATGTCCTTAGTTTCTTCTTTTAATTTAGAACATGCAGGATACTCTAAAATATGCTACTATCTACTTCATGTTTCCTAAATCTATGCTTTGTCTTAATAGAATCTTAAGCTATGTTTATAAGCATATTAGACATTAGACAGCCATGGTATGCTACAGCCCGTGCCATTAACCTTAGTCTCACATAACAACCACATTCAACTGTGAGCCGAGTGTCATGCAGAAGCACATTTCCCCTGCCCAGATGGTCCTTGATCACGCAGGAAGAGATGCAGTCATGGAGCATTGCTTCATCTCCATGGCAACAGCAGTGTGGCACATTTTGTCACGGGAGCTCTCCTGCAGTGCTTCTCACAAGGTTACCCTTCTCTGTGTTGTGTCTGTACATTGTATATTCCCTCTACTGAAATAAGTTCTAGCACCTGCCCAGATATTCACATAGAAATGTGCACAAAGCCAGGGGAGTAGGGGAGGCAAGCTATGTTGGTGGGAAGTGGCAAAAATGGCTCCAAGAACATTGCAAGGGAGACTTTTCTTTATAACAGCTTGAGTGATGAGCAGAGTGTTCAGGAGCATAATCTTCGAGAATACTCGTGATGTCCACAATCTTGCACTGTCTGAAGAGTCAGTACAGTGAGTTACTCTTCTGCTGAAGCCACATTAGTATTGCCATCAGTATTGTCACTTGGTATTTATCAAGCACGATAAAAAAGACCTCCTTTACCTTTTGCTTGATGATGTCTCTGCTGACCAAGGCTAGTGGCATAGGTCTTGATTTTCTGCTGGTGAGGATGATTGTCAGTTCCAGAAGCAAACTGCTAAATAAAACAACCAGTCTTTGCCTCTGCTACAGAGTAAGAACGTCCACCTGTCCCACCACCATTAGGTTGCTCTTTCCTTGTTGTTCTTGAGGCATCCATCCTCAAACCTATCTGAGAGAGAAAGTGAGGATGATGGCATTTATAAAAGAAAACAAGCCCCCTGTTGCTTCTCTGGTACTTGTGGTGGTTAACTTGGAATGATTAAGGGGCTTCGTGTGTTCACATCATTTGAATTGTTCTACCTGCTGTCCTGGCCTGATAGGATGTGGTGCTTGCTGGTTGTTTTGTCCTGTCATGCTCTGGGCTGCAGTGGGAATCTTTGGGCAGATTCTGCTTCAGTTTGATTCATTGATATTGCTAAATGCCAGTCTGGGGAAAACATGTGAAAAAAATGACAAAGGAGTTACACATACAAAGGACTCTTAGGAACACGTTGATACTTCCTCACCCCACTCCCAAAAATACCCGTTGTGGCATCAAACATTTTAGCATTTATAGTTTTTGTACTTGACATATTTCTCATTGTGATTAACTTTGAAATCATTTTATATTGTATATTACAAATCTGGATAACTATAAACCTGTAATATGCTTGTAATATACTTGGTTTTTTAAATGATGTCACTAAAAATCCCTCTTACAGTATGAATTTAATTTTTATGAGAAGTTTTTTTTTTTTTTCCGAGGTAGGGTCTCACTCTGGCCCAGGCTGACCTGGAATTCACTCTGTAGTCTCAGGGTGGCCTTGAACTCATGGGGATCCTCCTATCCCGGCCTCCCGAGTGCTGGGATTAAAGGCGTGCACCTCCACGCCCTGCCGAGAAGTTTTTTTTTAATATAGACTTGTATTCAGTAAAATTTTGGGATGATTAATAAGAGAAATGTGCAAAAACACACAAATAGCCACAGGTACCCATTTTCCTACAGCTTCCTCTGGATTCACTCACCAGAAGTGGATTTCTTTCTTTCTTTGCCTGGTGAGGGAAAATCAGACTTGACCTTGAAACTGGAGGAGTGCTTCCAGCTCACCTGGTGAGTGTTTAATGAAGACCTGAACCTGTTGTAAGGGTGCTAAGGATTAACTGAGCAAGGCCATGATGGCCTAGGTGATTTTGTTCATCTTCCACTGCTGCACCATATGTGGTTCTATAATCACCATATGTGGTTCTATAATCACTTGTGTGATCTATCCTGGGAAAGACTGAAGTCTTAGCTAATGGTTTTTAAATGATGCCTTTGAAACATTTCAAGACAGAAAACAGGACCATAGTAGCTTGAGTTAAAGAAAGGGTTTCAGATCTTTACCTTCCCTGTTTGAATTTCACACTTTTTCTTTCTACAGAGAAGCTATTTGCTGGAAAGAAGGTTTAATCAGTTAAAACTGAGTCATAGGTTCCACTTCCAAAAATACCCCACAGCTGTCTTTCAGTACCCTTTTCCCCATGGCTTCTACCTCCACACAGCTTCGGGATTACAATTATAGAATTCTGAATCCCAGGGCTCTCTGTTTGGGTATCTGTCCTCAATCACATCCTTCCAAAACATAGGTCCAATTGTTGCCCCTAGTGCTATAACTGTTCTTTCTGGGGAATCAGGGTTTTTGCAGATGTAAGGATCTGAAAATGAATATGTAAATTCCTTGGCTGGCATCCTTGTAAGAGGAACAACAGGGGTGCTTGAGATAGATGCAGAAAGGAGAAGAGATTGAGGTGATGTGGTCTGTAGGTGAAGGAGGCCAAAAAGACCCTACTGGGGCCTCCAGAGGGAGTCTGGCCCTGCAGATACCTTGACATT
This sequence comes from Zapus hudsonius, assembly GCA_004024765.1. NCBI lineage: Eukaryota > Metazoa > Chordata > Mammalia > Rodentia > Dipodidae > Zapus > Zapus hudsonius. Next base: position 46,310 of record PVHP010008544.1, on the reverse strand, counting down.
GGAACTGCTGGTTTCAGAGCTGAGAGGGGAAGGCATTTCTGTTGTCTGATATTTGTTGAAGCAGTACTGGAAAACTAACAGAGCTTCCATATGAAAATAGTCAGTGCCCTCAACCATGACACAGACTCGAAGTTTCCACAAGGAATAGTAGGAGAGAAATGTTGCCATGATGACATAGGTCCATACGCCCGTATGTTTATCAATACTTCTTGACAAAAGGCTTCTAAGAATAATACCATAGTGAATGTGGTGCATGATGTCAATGCCTGCAGTTACTTGAGCAAACCTCTTTGCTCTGTTCAAATACTCGGTATGGAAGGGTTGAATATAAGTGTGAACTTTGGGGAGGCTCTAGCACACACAGCCTTCCCCCTTTTTAATTAGGCTGCAGTGTTTAGTCTTGAGTTAAAAGTAGTAAAGTAAGTGAACAGAATCAGGGAGCTAGAGAGTGAAGACAGCTGTAACTACTGTGGCATTAGACTGTTTCTAGTGAATTGTCTACTTTCTTATCTCTGGAGTGTGAACAGTACCATGCATAGTTCAAGGTGAGGTGCCCAAGAAACTACACACTTAATCCAGCATCACGAAGGCAAGTGTCTACCTCATGAGGAATCCTAGATACACATGAGTTGAGCATTTAAAGTATTGAGGACCAAGAACCAGTTAGAAACTTGAGTTTAGAAGGAGCAGATTAGTATATAGATACTGTTTTTAACATCACCTTTCTTGGCTCCGATCTCCTAACTGGCTTTAGGTCTCTCTCCCTGACCTCTGCCCTGACTTTCAAGGAGGGTTTATTCTGTGGCAACAAAACTTCTGCATTTGGGAGGAGCTCATGCTGAGTGCTGCCATGGCTGCAGGTCTCTGCTTGGACTATTCTGCGCAGTATTATGTCAGGAGAATGGGTCTACTGGTCTTAATTTCTTATCACTAAAGAAGAGCATTTTGGCTTCATAATATATTAAGTACTAAAACGTTTGATGTTAATGTTTTGGACTTATGAAATGTTAATTTCTGTGGACTTAAGCCTCTGGCATTTTGTAATTTTGTTTGATTCTGTTGTCTCTATTCAGAAGTATTGTTGGCTAAACAAACCTCTACTGTACATTAGGAAGCAGATGAATTTAGAGGAACAAATGCCTGAAGGACTTGAACACCTTTTTCTTGGAGAACAGTAAACCTTTAGTTTATCCCAAGGCTAGGTTCTGTTATGCATAGACTGTCCTAACTTTGACTGATAGGCAAGGCTTGGAAAGTCTCCACCCCCCTGACATTGGCTTCCTCTAAAAGGTATGTTTTGGTAGAATTTTACAGCTTTTATTTGTACATAAAATAGTAGCTGAATGCTTATGGTGGTTTATCGCCTCTTAACATTTTGGCTATTTTGTATCTTGTTTTTGTTTTGTTTTTGTTGCTGTTACCCCTCTGCTATGGTCCCTCCACTTAATCCCTTCTTTCCAATTAGTCTCTCCTGTATTTTGATGACATATTTTTTCCCCTTCTTATTAACCAAGTCTTGCATAGGTAGCATCAACCACTGAGGTCATGAGTACCACAGCCACTTTGTGTCTGAAAACATTCTTCTCCTTCCTTGTGCAAAGCATTCTTCTCCTTCCTTGTGCTCTTAACATTTTTTCAGCCACCTCTTCTGCAGTGGTTCCTGAGCCTAAGAGGGGGCAATAGAGATGTGTCTCTTCTCAGCACTTTGATGAGTTTTGAGTCACCCTAATGATTGGTCATCACTATCTAAAAAGAGAAGCTTCTGTAACCAAAAGTGAGAGTACCATTACTATATGGTGGGCATAATATATTCATTTAGCCAGGCAACAGTAGTAGTTTCCCAACTAGGGCTGATGATCTCCCCAACCCTAGGCTTTGATGAGATTTTCAGTACTAAGCATGACCCCCCCTTGTGGAATGGACCTCAAATCCAATCAGAGAGCAGTTGGTTCCCCCATAACAGACCTGTCACCACTGCACCACTTGGCACATTTGGCCTATCTGGCCAGCTATAAAGCTTGCAGCGTCCACTGCTGGTTAAGACTGTTGCTGACTTTACTTCCCCAACAGGCTACATAGCTCTTTTCAACATCATGACAGCTAGTTAACAGGGAAGAGGCTTCTAGCTTGACTCCAGGTTCGTTTCTCAGTGTCCTACAGTCCAAGCATGTGGAGTCTTCAGCATTAGGGGCTTACTTCTAGTTCTGGTGGGCAACCAAGAGTCTCGGCAATAGCCTGTAATGTTTTGGGATGTCCCTGACCAACAACTCCATGGAAAAGTATCCCACACACCTGGCATTGAAATTTTCTTGTAACGATCTATGGCTTCTAGGCCTAGTATTATATACCCCCCACAGGGCCCTTTTGCCCAAACACTTTTTTTTAAACACATATATTATTTAGCTAGAGAAGAAGTAGGTTTCCTTATCATCTATGCTTATAAACTGACATTGACACTCTTCCCCTGGTCAGCCTTATATAGACTCAGAAGGCATGTCTCTGACACTCCTCCCTCTTATTTTTCCCACTGGACTCAAGTTTTGATAAGAACAGTGGCTATGAAATGGGCACTAGGTGGTTCTTCTGTAAACAAAACTGTAATCCTAACCAGTGAGAGTGGCTTGTTCATAGGAGCTTCAAAAGCTATCTTGAATCAAGCCCATAGCAAATGCCCAAGGACTAAAGCCTTCTCTGATTCTGCTTGATATCTGAGAAATGCATTAGTTTTTTTGCACCTTTTAATCTATTGTCACATGTCATCTAATCATGAGCTAGACTGTGAAATCAAATCCCATGCACCCTAGCAAGGCAAGGAATGTTTTGGGCTGTCACTTTAGCTAGGCAGAGAGAGAGATAGCCAGACTCAGCTGGCAGTGGGCATGTGACTTTGAAGACTTGTTGACTTTGTTAGCCAAGTTTGGACAGGACAAAAGTGTAATTGAAATCACTAGAGACTGAATAGCCTGGGAGAGGTGAGGAGAATATGAAGGAAATACCTGCTAGCCATGAAGCAGTGAATTAGGAATTTGTTAGCCTGGAAATGTGGCTAAATGCTTTTTCTCCATTCAAATTTTTGCAGTGACAAGTCTTAAAACCTACTACTTCTGAGGTTGAGCTGCCTTGGGCAACACAACTAGTCAGTGTGAGAAATAGCAGCCAAATGCTGACTCCTCAGGTGTCCAGCTCACTCCAGTACAGTTGCTAACATTTTCCTTTTCATTATTGAAGCGACTTTTTTTCTGCCTCTTTTCCATGTCTTCCTGTAATCTTACTTGTATGTTGTCAGATGCCTTCTACTGAGATATTAGTAAAATAGGTTATCTTTAGAAATAATGTTCATGGGCTGGAGAGATTGCTCAGTGGTTAAGGCACTTGCCTCCAGTGCCTAAGGCCATGGGTTCAATTCCCCAGGACCCACATAAGCCAGACCCACAAGGTGGTGGCCCTGGTGCGTGCTCTCGCTCTCTCTCGCTCTCTCTCTCTCTCTCTCTCTCTCTCTCTCTCTCTCTCTGTATTTCTCTCTCTCTCTGTATTTCTCTGCTTGAAAATGAATAAATAAAATTTAAAAAAAAAAGAAATAATGTTCATGTCTTTTAAGGATGAAAGCCAAAAAGGAAACAAACAGGAAACACAAAAGCAATGAATGTGCTGATTTCTTTCGACCATGTGTTAAGAGATATACTGAATTCTCTGTGTGATTTTCTTTATTTCTTCTGCTCCATGACTGTGGTCTCCTTGCAGGATATGTAAACTTTCCTCACCTCTGTAAGTTGGAATTGGAAATAAAAAGAAAGACATTATAAATAAGCAGTGTTACATATTGTCATATACATAAATGCTCACAGCCTGGTGGATGTGTGGTAGAGAGAAGAGCAAAGGCTCAGATGTTTAAAGTAAGTTCGGCCCATGGCTTCCTCCTTAGAATGTTTGCTTCACTTCCCATGTGTAAACGGATAGAGTAACACAGCACAGTAGACCAGAGTCAGCTTGTGGAGTCAGCCTATCCTTCCCAGTCCTTGAGAGCTCCAGCTCTAACTTGACTTTCACAGGTTTTGTTTACTAGGAAGCAGCATTCTAGCCTGTTACCTTATGAAGGCATGCACAGAGCCGCCTCAGAAGCCACCGGTAGCGTGTTTATTTCTGTGATTCCTAATGCATGTTAGATTTTATATCCATTCACAAACTTAGAAGGGTGGGAAGTGGTGTGAGCATTGCTGGGACACAAGAAGAGTCAACATAGATGAATCACCCGGAGAATATTATGCATGTGATGGCTTGTAGTAGAGATCTTTTGCTTGCTTTACTTATACAGCCCCTTTAAATACATCGAGTAGAGATGCTTTTTGAGCCCTTGAGGGTGTTTCTGTATGCAGCCTTGCTTTATCAACTCTCTGAACACTGTGGAGTAAAAGCATGTGTTCCTGGGGAAGGCACATTCAGGAGCTGGTGCTTGGGTTGCTTGAGAGAGCAACTGTCATAACAGATCCTCATGTCCCTCTACAGTAGGTGGTCTGCAAGTGTCCATGTAGCTCTTTGGTGTCCATGGTATGAGTCTCTGCAGCTCCTCCTCACCCACAGGCAGCTGTGGAGTAGACACAAAGCACTCCACTCCACTGAAAAACCCATGTTACCTGAGCTAGCTAGTTCAGTAGAGGATCACATCCTGTAATCCTAGCACTTGGGGGGGGCTGAGTTGAATTAGAGGTTAGCCTGGGTTACAAAGTAAGACCTGTCTCAAACAACAACAAAGGAAACTTTGTTACCTAAATCCAAAATGTTAATTATTGTGGTTTTTTTTGATAAATAAATGTGAGCACTAGATTGTTAACAGTGATAAACTAGCATTCCCGAAAGCTTTAATGTATTTTAATTTAACTATGACATTACTAATAAAGGCTGCTGAGTTAGGGTAGAAGACTGTTGCAGCACAGAGAGTCTGATGTGTTAAAGAAAAAGAACAAAGGAGTTCTTCTCATAATTGTTCAAGGGGAATGTTCTAGGCTGTGACTGTGCTTCATAATGTCATCCAGACTTCCAGGCTCCTCGTTGTGCATTCCCAAAGTCAAGGCACTGTCTTCCTTTGTGTGGTTGAAGTTGAATGGCTCTGTTGCTGCTGACAGGAGAGGAATGGGCTTGGATGGAAGGTTTAGTGTGAAAGTGTCTGTCACCCAATTAAAGTAGTTTAGGAATAAAGCATAGCTACATGCATTGGAAGATTGAGTGCTAGATTCTGATGGACAGCTCCACCACAGTTGGTCTTAAGAAAAGATTATTCTGGTAAATCTTATCTTTCTTTTAAAGTAAATGTAGTCTCCTTATTGAATTTTCTGCTGCGAACATGAAGTGCCACAGATCAGTATGCATTTCTTAATCTGCCTTACAAGTGCATTCTATAACTGTTTATCTGTATGTATGTCTACGTAATTATTTCTTAGTTTGTAGAATATTTGTAGTAGAATTCTATTCTGTAGAAGTTACTTCCTGGAAACCTAGGCTATTTGAATTTTGGGGGATGTGAGTAGAAAAAAAGAGAATAAAGTCAAAATATTTTTAAATGTTTAAATTTCTGCTGTCAAAAAAGTCTTATCAAAAGTAGAAAAGATTTCAAAGTTTACAATAGCAGTAACAAAGATAAAGGGTAACATATTTCTGAGTTGTGTATAGGTAATTCCAGCTCTTCTGGTTGTTCTCTTGAGCTTAAGAATTTGCTAACATGGGTTAACATAGCAGGACTCTCTCTTAAAAGAAAAAAGTAACAAATTGAGTGATTTGGATCAATTGACATTGTTTGCTGATGCATGGGCACAGCAGACAGCATACTAGCTCTTCTAGAGTTAACTCTGTTAGGGAGAAAATCGAATGCCCTGAAGATAGGTGAGTCTGCTATCTTGGTCACAGTGCAGAGGTCCTTGTGAGCTCCCCCATGAACCTGGTGAAGGCTGTGGAACAATTAAAGAATCCAGGCTGCACAAAGGACAACTAAAAGCTGCACAGGATCAAAGGACTGGAAGTAGGAAGAGACAGAACTCCTTGGGCAGACCCTCAAGTGCCATGACAGGTTGTATTTACCGAGCCCTTGTCTCTCAATGTATCACCCCACCAACTTCCTTGATATCCCCCACGTGAGTGGGTTTATGCAGCACCTACTAGGTTTTGGAAACAAGTTTTCTTATAGTCACTTGGAAGCAGCTGGTTGTTCAGAATTATGCCGAGTCTTTGGGCCTTCTGCAGTTCTGCCTTCCCTTTCCATGTCTTAACATGGAAGCTGGTGCTTGGACCTCATACTGCAGGGAGGAGGAACATCCAGAGTCACAACTTGTTGTGAGAACAAGATAGAACACCAGTGGACACCAGCCCTGATGTGTGGCTGAGAAGCCCCATGTCTTCAAGATGTGACAGTGACTCCAAAGCCAGCATAGCTAGCTGCTAAACACTGTGGGATACCCCGGATCCCACCCCTGGTGTCCCTAAAACTGTTAGGGTTTATTGGGATGGGAATATTTTGGTCAGGGCTAAGAAGTCCTGCTGTAACCTTAAAGAATCTTTTGTGTAAGGTAAAAAGAAAACCATCCATGCAAATAGTTGAAAACAATCACTGTCTCTCATCCCAGAATCACCTTTGGCTTCTTAATTCAAAGCCTTAATGAAAACAGGATCCTGTGTCATTGGAGTTTCTAGATACTGAGGCTCACTTGTAACTGCTCTGCCAGCTATGGTAGGAACTCTCACTGAGATGGAGGTAGGCGCTTTGTATGGGGTGTAACCTGAGGGGCATTTGAGAAGCCTCCTGCCCTAATCAATGCCACCAGCATTCACACTCTACTTCCTGCATCAGTCAGAACCTTCCAGCATGCCAACCATCTTGCTTCAACTAAAAATTTGCTAGGATTCAAGATGAGGTGATTCTTAAGGAAGCAAGTGATGAAAGAATGAGAATCATGCTGGAAGAATGGTAAGCAGCAATAAGGGGACAGTGAAGTGATGACTTGGAAAACCCATGTTTTGTTAAGATGTCTATAAACTTTAAAAGACACAGTGCTTTGGGAGAATAAGTGGTGAACAATAAATGGGGAGGGGGTCATTGGCAAAAGACACATCTAAAAAAGGACTTAATAAAAATATACAAAGAATTTTAAAACTCAACAGTGAGAAAATAACCAACCCAATGGAAAAATGTCCAAAAGATGTGGACCAACACCTTATCAAAGAAGATTCCTATGGGAGTGCATCATGTGTCATCAGGGAAATGCAAATTAGCAGACATGCTGCACACCTATTAGAATGGCCCAAACCCAAAACAACAGCCAATGCAGAAGCTTAGTCACTGCTGCCAGGAATGCAAAAGGACACACTGGAGGAGACATTCAATTTCTTAAACTACAAATACTCTTGATATTTAATCTAGCAATTGCATTTCTTGCTGCTTACCCAAAGAAGGTTTTTTTTTTTTGTCTGCAAAAAACCTGCACACAAATGCTTCTAGCAGTTTTCTCCATATTTGTTTAAACTTGAAAGTCACCAAGATGTCTTTGACTGATGAGAGGCCACAATGTGGTGCATCCAGGCAATGACAAATTCATCACTAAAAAGAAAAGTGTTGCCAAGGCATGAGAAGATAGGAAGGGACCTTATTCACACTAGTAAAAACAGAAGCAATCTGAACAGGCTCCATTGTGCATGATTGCAACTACATCATGTGTTGCTGGTCAGGGTACTTTTCTAGACGTGCAGTGTAGGTGATTTTGTTGTCATGAAATTTCACAGGAAATTAAGATGGTTATAGTGTCACTATATACAGATGTATGTGTCAGCCATTGCATTTGCAGTGTCATTGACCAAAACCACAGATGCCATGTGTGAATACTGAAAGAGGCAGAAGTAAAAGATGAGTTGTTGCCAAGAACTAGAGTTGCAGAGAACTGCATAGGTAGAGCATGGAACATTTTTAAGGTAATAAAACTATTTTGTATGATGACATAGTAGTGTGTACGTGGATTGTACACTTGTTTAAAAAATGTGTTATTTTTTCATTGCTGTTGCAAAATACCTGAGGGAAATCAGCTGAAAGGAGAAAATACTTTAACTCAGGATTTAAGAAGTTCCAGTCCAGGGTTGATTGTCTTGATTGATTTTATACAATATCCCTTAGTGGAAGCCTATGGCATGAGAAAGCTGCTTATCTCACAGGAGCCAGAAAGCAAAGAAAAAATAGGAAAGGGTCAGGGTCTTAATATAATGTTCAAGTCTATGCCCTCAGTGACCTTCTTGTCTGAGGCCTCACTAGCTAATGCTTCCACCACCTGCCAATCAAGCATGAGTTGGGGAACAAGCCTTTAGCACTTGAAGTTTTGGAGGACATTTAAATACTCTTGTACATTTGCGAGTCCTTGTTGTGTGACACTTCCTGGGAAAATATGAGCAAATGTCTAATCACCCCAGAATGGGCACCAATGATAACAAAAAACAGTTCTACCAAGTCTAGTTTGGTGAGCTAGTGAGTTGGTTAGAGTTACTTACAAGACAGCTGTATTATGGGAAAGCCCACCACAGCATGGGTGATAACTCGCACAAGGGACATCTCTGGAGCTCCTGCATGCTTTATAGGCAGCTGGGCTGCAAGTCTGGTAAAAGTCTCCTCTCTCCAGCAATTGTTACTGCTTATATAATTTGGGGGAGGAGCCTTGTAAATGTTTTAGCTTGGAGGAGCTTCCAGAGCCTTATAACACTTCTTTACTTTCTGAACATTGTATGTTTCCTTTGCTTCTGAGTCTTATAAGACTCCTTCCTCTTTCTAGGAGGGGATGTTTCAATTCAGAGGAGATAGCTACACAACCACCCTGATGTAAATTTGGGCTTGCAATGATAATGTTTGTCATTGTGAGTTCAGCTTCATAACAAATGCCCCACTCTTCCGTTAATGGTGCTTGCTGTAGACAGCTCCACATTGCTGGGTTGAACATCCAAACCAGACAGTTTCTGGGAGGAAGGAGTTTATTTTGTTGAGCTTACTGATCCTGGGGAACTTCCATTGTTGGTGGAAGAAGCTGATCCCCTTTCACAGATCCAAGCAGAGAGAAACCACCATCAACCAGCAAAAACCAGAAACAGCAAGCACAAACTGGCAGCAAGTGGGACCCCACAGCTCAAACCTCTCTGCATACCTTTAGGCTGCAAATCAGATCCATCCCCAGTGATACCTTATTGCTGGATTCCAGGATCCACCCTCAGTCACACCCAAGTTTAAAGTTTTAATAAAACGCCTGAGTCTATGGGGACATGTATTCAAACCACCACAGTGAGGAGACCATTTGTGTAGGGGCAGGAGAAATATGGGCAATTTCTGTACTTTCAAATGAATTTTGCTGTGAAACCTAAAATTGCTCTATAAATAGTCTATTTGGAGGAAAACAAAATCACAATGCTGATCAGATAAAATCTGTGAGGACATGGCCTGTGTTTTCTTTGTGTAGGATTTTTCTGTTAAAACATGTAAGTCTAAATTATTTACAGTTTTCACCTGAGCCTTAAGTAATGCAAGAGAAGAAGTTAATCACAGTATCAGGGTGCTCCAGAATTGGCTGGCTGCTAGCATGCTGTTTTCCTGGCTTCTTATCTTACAGCTCAGGTGACTTACCTGGTCACACAGCCAGGTACTGTAGCACTGTGACTGATAATGAGACTGGGTGTGGCAGAGGTGGAATTAGACCTCTTAAGTTTTTGCTTTCAGTGTCAGGGATACAAATTTAGCCAGTTTTTCTTATTTCAAGGAGTTGAGTCATTTCTTTGATTCCAGGAACTCCCACCATAACAGAAACTGTTGTGGGCTTTGTGGAGCCTTCTTTGACTTCAGAAGTTGGGAGGCTTTGCTCTTGGTGTTTTAGAAACAGTAGGTTTTTACGATGCCCTTACTTAAGGGATGGTTAGACTCTCCTGCACTTTAATTACTGGGTACAGTGACCAGGTTGCTTTGTAGGTTACACCATTCTGCCTGTAATCACAATTGCTGTGTTGAGTGTTGAGGCTTCACCATGAAAATCCAGTGTGAACATTTACTTGCTTGTAGTTGTAAAAGTTCAACATGCTTGAATTTTGAATGCTGAATTTCATGCATTCATGTATAAATCTATACATTAGATTTGTGGAAATACATAAAGATTCATTACTTCCTTATATTAAACCATTCTTGTTTTATAATCATTTAAAGTGCACTACTTCAGTTATTAGTAATTATCAGAAGATTTACATTTTAAGTGCCTAAATTCACTGAATTTAAAAACTTTAAATATGATTACAACTAAATGTTACCACTGCATGCTTTGTGGGCAAATTTGATTAAACTATCCTATGCATATGTTATATGGAAGGAGAGTTAGTTTTCTGTGTTACCTTCAGGAAAAACATGAGAAAGCTAAATGTTTTGCAGCTTTTCAGTTATATTTTTTTATTTGCCTTAAAGTGAAGGCTGTGAAGCTAATAAATAATTCATGACAGAAGAAGATAGAGGTCACAAATACTCATAGACAGTGAAAAAGTGCCAAGGAAGGAACTTGTCTTGTGACAAAGCGGGAGATGGTCAAGCCTGTGGGGGTGTCCCTAGGTATCCTTCAGTTAGTCTCTGAGAGAGTTGTATTTCCTGGTCCCATAGAAAATCAAAATTCTTTTTTTTTTTTTTTGGTTTTTCGAGGTAGGGTCTTGCTCTAGTCCAGGCTGACCTGGAATTCACTATGTAGTCTCAGGGTGGCCTGGAACTCATGGGTGATCCTCCTACCTCTGCCTCCCGAGTGCTGGGATTAAAGGCATGCGCCACCACACCCGGCTAAATTCTTTAAATTGCAAGATGCATATTTATCTAAGAATTTTTTTGTCATAAGGTCACTGTGAGTATGGAAATGCTATTTTCTAGTATAGAAGTCAATTCTATTTTTAATTTCCATCTTATTCCCAATTTATTGCACAGATATACAAATTTTAGAAAAATAGAATGTGTTTTTACTGTTTTTAATGCCCAAATGTTGCTGAAAATTTACCTTGCATACTTTGGTTATGGGAGAAAGGGTTTATTTCAGGCTTACAGAATCCATAAGTTCTATCAAATTGCTGAAGAAGCTGGCTCACTTCTATAGATGCATCCACAGCAGAGAGAAATACCATCATCAGCAACTACCAATACCCAGAGATCCAACTGCCAGAGCTCAAAACTGCTCCCATTACATCTAGGAGGGCTAGATTGAAGATCTGTCCCCAGTGACAGGACCCCTCAGCAGGGATCTGCTGGTTGGGGACTTAAGTGGGAAGTTTAATGTTAATCAAAATGCCCAAGTCTTTGGGGCCATACATCTAACCGTTACAGCATCTGTTTATAACTAGATATTCGAGGAGAGATTGCTGAAGATAAGAGATAGTTTCTGTCCTTAATGATTTCTTAGTCACATACTTGAGAGGGCTAGATTTCTGTAGAGTGTAGGTCCTGCCTCAAATCAGTGTTCATACTCAAGGTGACAGTAGGTCCCCTTGCAGAGGCCATGAGAAGCTCTGTGTACAACTGTACTTCTTCAGAGCCTCATGATGCCAGGAAGTGATAGGCAGACCTGTGTATTGCATGTTAGATGGATGCCCTGTTATGTTTATCACCATATCCCCCATGTGTAGGGCAGGGTGTGTACTCAAGAAGTGATTGAATTAGTGAGCTTGTGACCCTGGGAAGTTGAGAAGTGGTGTAGGCTTGGGTTTGGCCCTGTTTAGTGGCTGAGCACTACCACCCAGCCCCTGCAACTGCTTTTGCTCTTGGTTTTCTTCCCTGGTGTCTTTTCCCATCCATGGGGGGCACAGCTACTGACAGCCCATATCATCGTCCTCTGTGTCCCCTCTCAGGACTCAGGGCAGTGACCTGGGAAATAGGCTCGGTATTATCAGTGAACTGTTTCAGTCCTGGTGCCAAGAGTATATCAGATGCTCATTGCTTGGGCCTGTCCTCACCCTGAGTGGCTAGAATCAGTCCTTGGACTGCAGGGGAGAAGGATTGGCATATTCATAACAAGAGAGATAAGAACTAGACAGACAACTTAAAGACTTTAGCCACTTCCATGTGTACAACCTAGGCATTAGTCTACTGTATTCCAATAAGATGGCAATTATTAAAGTAGGCAAAATACTAAGGTCATCTGTAGAAAGTGTTGATCTGAAATGGCCATCTTTCCATTATCCTCACAGCTGTTTGCCTAAAGATAAGGACCAAATTATGATGTTACTGCAACAAATGGGGATTTTACTTTTTATTTTTTTAGAGTTTATTAAGAGGTTTTAATATAGATTGAAGCATGAGCATTAATAAGAGAGACACTTAAGGGATTCAAATTAAAATAGAACACCCTGAGATCTCTGATTCAGGGAAAGGATAGCCATATCCATCTATAGATTCTCCAAAGTGTTGAAAGTCTCTGTCTCTGTCCACTCAGACTTCTGGAAGAAAGTAGCAGGTGTCTGGAAAACATCAGAAGGAGGCTGCATGTTTGAGAGGAGGAAGCCATCACGGCCTGGTTCTGGTGAGACACTCTTCCAGATGCAGATGACCAGCTACTTGCTATACCCTCACATGGCTAAAAGGGGGCAAGAAACTCACTGTCAGTACTCTGAGAAGGTCACTAATTCCATTCATGGAGCTTCTATCTTCATGAACTATTCCCCTCTTAAAGCTTCCACCTCCTAAGAAAATGTCATGGCAGGATCTTTGACGTTTTGGTGTGTGTGCTGTGTGGTGTGATATATGCTCTTGTGTGCAGATGCACACAGGTGTGGAGCTCAGAGTACTTCAGGTGTTCTCCTCTATTTCTTTTCTGCCACATTTCCCTGAAGCAGAGTCTCTCACTGAACTTGAGGCTACCTAATTTTGGGTGAGAGTAACTGATCAGTGAGCCCCAGTGGACCTTCTGTCTCCATCTTCACTTAGAGCCAGGTTTCCTGGATTTGTGTCCATGCCCAGACCAGCTTTTTGCAGGAGTGTTGCATTCTCAGATCCTTATGCTTGTACTTTAAGTTTTCTTATTTTTGCTGAGCTATCTCCCCAGCCCTATCTTCAGCATCTTTCAAGGCTGCCTTTATAAAACACTTTCAAAGTTCATAGGAAAGGGATAGCCTTCAGAGAGTAAGCAATAACCATGCATGTTAAAAATACCAACCAACAATGATGCCAAATGCTAACTCTTCTGTTTGCATTTAGAATCAATTTATGGTTATTAAAGTATTAAAATTTAAAAAGATTTTTGTAGCAATTTAAATTATGGACCAATTACCATTACAACTTAGCTACATTTATAACACTTTAAAGAGCTAATTGGATTGCATTATTTGTTAAATTTTCCAGAGGCATTTTGCATAGTTATATAATTAATGTTTATCACTTTGCCAGAAATCAACCTTTTTTTTTTCAGTTCCAAAACCAGAAAGGAAACATTCCTTTTGATTAAATGTTATATGTGTATGTGACTGTTAATTTGTGAATGTGATAACATGATCAAGTTGTATCTTTGGAATAATTCTTAAGAGTGAGAAGGCTAAATGTTAATACTATGGAACACCTGGTTTTCTTAGAATTAGTGTTTTGCATGCTTATTAGGTGGGAAGTGGTAAGACCTGGGATGTGGAAAAAAATTAAATAGCATTTAGCTTGTATGAAAAGATGAAGTTATGGAATGCTAAATTGGTAAAGTGCTTGCCTAACAAGCACGAGGCTCTGAATCTGATCTCAGGGACCCATGTTGACATATCCTCCAAGGCTCAGGGAACAGTGCAGAAGAAGGAGCTACAAGATTGTCAGAACCACAGGGTGGGAAGGAGTATGAGGCATTCTCTCTCCATACCATCCCACAGAGATTGTCTGATACACTCATAACTCCATGGTGAATACCAGTAACCCCACTGAGGAGGGCCCTCGGTGGAATGGAGGCATGGGGGGGGGGGATATAAGAGGATAACACAAGGGGAATGGGAGCAATATGTGATTTGTTCATACAGTAAAGTCCATAATTCATTTAAAAATGCTGGGTGTGACCATGTGCACCTGGAATTCTAGTGTCGGGGAGACAAGACAGGAGGATCTCTGGGGCTCACTGGCTAGCCAGTCTGGTCTGATTTGGTGAGCTTCAGGTCAGTGAGAGACCTGTTTCAGAAAGAAGTGGTCAGTGTTTATGAGACTAACATCCAAGCTTGTTTCTGTAGCCTCCACATGCATACACCCACAGTAAAAAAAAAAAAAAAAAAAAAAAAAAAAAAAAAAAGTTAAAATCCTTTGGTTTGTTGCTATCCCCTATAGTAGCTTAGCTACAGAAATGAGGTCATTACAAGCACTTAAAATCTAATCTCCTTCATTTTCACAATTAGAAGAAATAATGTTAAGCACAAGAGTCTAGAATGTGGCTATCTAGACTCCTAAGTAGCGGGACTGTGGGGTAGGTGAACCTGTATGGGTGTACTGAGGTCATGTGAGTTCTCTCAAGCTTGGTATAGACTGCTGGGAGCAAGGACCCAGGGGCAAGGGCAGAAAGAACACCATCTGGAATGAAGAAGATAGGAAAGTGCTGTCAAGAGAAGTGAGGGTTGGGTCAGTGGCTATGAGAATGACAGTGGATGGGAAATACTTCAGGCTGTTTGCTGCTTCCCAAGGTAGTCAGAAGTGAGGCACTGTCTCGAGGATTCTTGGATTAACATTCAATGGGGCCTATGTCAGTCTGGAGGTAACTCCTTAGAATTTGAGGACTTTATTTCTGGATGCCTTCAGGTCTGTATGCTATAAAGATGTACTGGGTATAGACTGACAATGCTCTTGACACAAAACAAGCACCATATTAGCTGTGGCTGAAACATGATTTAGTGCCCCAAATTAGGAATGCTTTTTCTCTTCTCTTGAGTAAATTGCACTGGAGGTATGCTTTGCCTTGCTTTAAACTGATTATGTTGAATGAGTACTAGGAGAGTAAGCATTCAGAGAGGTAACTTAGTGGAGGACTTACCCTGAGAGCTCTGTAGATAATCTGCTGTAACTCAAGGAAGTAATACAGCTCATCATTGATGGCAGGTTTCTGTGGTGGAGACCAAACATGCCTCACTCACACCTTTAAGTAGGATGTAGGGATTGCTGGGAGATACTGGCTCATTTTCTTGTTTTCCACTTGTGTGTTTGGAAATTAATAGCTTCTGTAAAGCTCATACTTGTCTTTGTATACTCCTGAGCACATACACTTTTCACACAGTTTTCTGCTTTGGTCTGTCCATTGTGTTGCACTTGGTTGGAAGTTCTCTCATCACTATTAATGCTTGAAAATCCCTAACTTTCTAAAATTTCATTTTGCTTGAAAGCTTTAGTTAGGTCCTTTTACTTAACTAGTCTTTTTAAAACTATCATGTAAATGAAGCTCCCAGTTCTAATCACAAATTAAGGTTTTTATGTTTACTTTTCATTGAAGAATAGTTGAATATTTGCATGAATGGTGAACATTAATAGTGGCCATGTATCTGTTTTCTGGATCATCCTTGGTTAATTGAACAACTTTCACAGTCTGTTATGGTGTGATAGATCTACTATAGTGTAATGCATGATCCAGGGTAAAAGAAAGATTAATTTTTTTTTTTTTTGTTTTAACCTTTGGCTTAAACTCTTGCACAGGGACCTGATCTCAGTATAATAGAGACTTCCATTTTTAAGGGAATCAGACACAAACATATAACCAAAACAATATTTAGAGCTGTGTTTTTTCTATTTGGGGGGGGGGATGGTTGAGGGTACAGCTCAGTGAGATCATGGGTTCAGTCCCCGTGTACTTTTAAAGTTCTACCTTACAGTTTTCTTTCTTTCTTGTAAGCCATTATTTGCTCAGTACCTGCTTTCTTCAAGTAAAGTCGATTTCTTAACTTTTTTTTTGGTGTGTGTGTGTGAGTGTACCATGGCCCATGTGTGGTCAGTCTTTACCTTCCACATTGTTTGAGGCAAGTCCCACATTTTCATCACTTGTTTATTGCTAGACTAGTATTTGCAGGCTAGTTGGCCCATGAGCTTTCAGGAAATTCTCCTGTCTCCTCCCCCTCCCTTCTCACAGTTGGAGCAGACATCCACCTAGACTCCAACTTTTTGCATGGGTTCTGGGGAATCTGAGGTACTCACGCTTGTGTGGTAAACACTTTACCCATTGAGCCATTTCCTCAGCCAAACTTTTTTCTTTCATTGAAATCAAATCGCAGATTCTGAAATCGATTAACAATAATGTTAATTTAGATATGTTATTTCTGAAGGCAAGTCTGCAATTTGCATAAAGAGTTGAATGCATGTACTTATAAAGCATAAGGTAGGGCTGGGGAGAGAACTCTGATGGTAAAGTACTTGCTGTGCAAGCTTAAACCTCAGAACCCACATTAAAAAGCTGAGCATGGTGATTTATTCTTAATCCCAGTTTTGAGAGGCCATGAAAGGAGGATCCCTGGGGCTTACTGAGTCCAGCTAGTTTAGCCTTCTTGACAAGTCTCAGATGTAATGAGAGACACTGTCTGAAAAAGGAAAGGTGGGTGGCTTTTTGGAGGAATTATGATACCCAAGGATGTCCTGTAGCCGCCACAGACATGAGCACACCACACATGTGAATGCACGCACACACAAAAGTACAAGACTGTACTGATTTAAGGTGCACATTCGTTTAGTGTGTAACTCCATCAGAAGTTTGACCTGTGTTTGTAGGAATATACCTGCTAAGTAACTGTGGTATGTGTAAATACTGAGTGCTTTTCCCTTATTAAAAGAAGACATTAACACTTCAGTAAGACTTGGAAGTGAGTGTAGTGATTCATGCTTGTCATCTTGAGACAGGAGGATTACTGCAAATTGGAGGCCAGCCTGTTCTACAGAGTAAGCCCCATGTGAAAATATTCAGGGTCTGGGGGAAGAGTAGAGGAGGCTTCCAAAATACTATTTAACATAAAATTAGAATAACATGTTTTCTTTCATGTTAAATTTAGCTAAATATTGGCTTTTGCAAAATCTTTTTATTGTTTTTTTTTTGGACTAATATGCTATTAAGACCAAAACCCAACTGAAAGCCAAAACAAAACCCAAGTATTTGTGGACTGCATTTCTAAACTGTTAGTGCCATCTACCTTAGGAAGAGAAACATTAACAAACAGAAAATGTGAAAAGGCTCATTAAGTGCATTTGGTTGGTGGATTATGCTAATGTGCCCACCATCCTGGTATGTTCTGCAGAGACTAGGGTTTGGCTTTGTTGCCTGACCCCAGGAATACTGTACAAGAATGCCCACTGCCATTTCCCTTAGTCAACAAGTCAGGGAGCACCTGCAGTCAAAGGCAGAAGCACTGAGACATTTGCCCTATGTTGTAGCACAGAGTTCAGGCTAAGTTTCGTTGCTTCTTAGAGTGGACAGGACTGAGCGGCAGGGTGCTGGCCTGGCTAGCCTGGCTTTTGACTTGATCCCTAACACAGGGCTTGAGGGTGAAAGGGGGGGGGGACAAAACAAAATTAAAAACAATAGTGAATGTTTCATAAATCCTTAACTATACACTACTACTATGCTATATATATTATATATGCTATATATAGTATATATAATATATAGCAGTATATAGTATATATAGTATATATATACTATGTACTACTACTATACTATATATTACTAGTATGTAGTATAGTATATACTACTACTGCTTTATAATTTTAAAGCATTTGCACATATGTCATTACCTGTGTTCTGTCTCTAGTTTGATACTCCCTGTGAGAATATTGAAAGTGGGATCATAATTATGTTGAGGTGATGAAGCCTGGATCAGTTTAATCCCCTGCAGAAAATACCTCACCTGGCAGGAGGCAGGATAAACCTCACCATCTAGCTTTTCAGTCTACATTATCTGTGTAAAGAACCCATCACTGTAAGTATTGATGAACTGGGAAATTATATAGTATGCCAGGAATGAACTCACCTCTGCTCTGTCAACCCTTTGGAAATTAAGAATTGTTGGTTTGTTTTTCCTAAGTGCGTGCTATGGTGCCCCACCCACACTCTTCTTTTTGTCTACCCACTTTTATAGCATAAAACAAGAGTAGCACCTGATTAGTTATTTTACATTGAATGTAATGTTAAGTTTGATAACAGAATTTTTCGTTTTAAAACAAATGACAGCATTTTTTTTTTCTCTCACATGAACTCTTTGTTAAACCTGCTAATTCCTTATTGGCCATCTGCAGTCAGTCTAGTAGCTAAAATGTTATCAAATAGAATCTCACTAAAGTAGGAGCACTCTGTAGGCCTTAAACCTCTGTATGAATGTGTGGCACTACTGTGATTTTAACCACTTTGAAAAAAAAAATCCCATAGTGGTTTTCTTATGAGGCTCTGGTACCTGTTGCTCTTTATTGCCCCCTGGTGGCTCACTGATGACCAAACTCAGGGGAATGCCTAGAGGTGGATACTTTGACTCCCCAAACACTACATTTCAGAAATATGCACCAGACTGTTCACGTACACGTGCGCGCGCAAACACACATGGTGAAATGGTAAAGAAGATTTAAGTGGTTTTCAACCATCTTGAATGCAATAAGTTTATACTGAAAATGTGTCAGAAGGCAAATAAAATATAATTATCCTAACACTTAGCATACATGAGAAAATCTTAGGTTTTGATGAACCTAAGAAAACAGGAAGGGATGAGGTAGTTTATGAGGGCCATCGTTATGATTCTGAGCACTGTCTCGGATTGATCAGCATGTGGTCCCTGGTAAAGTTTAGGTGTCATTGATCTTTATGAAGGTTTGATCAGGTTTTAGAGTTACATAATTTAAAAAGTCATAAATCAAGACATTTGTCAGACAATGGTAGGAACATCAGATAGGCTATAGCAAAGTGGATATGTCTATTACAGGTCTCAGATGCTATCTGATATTCTTAGCTTTTGGGTTGGCGGAAGCTTGTATGGTCTAAGTTAATATATTCCAAAGGGTTTTTCCTGGTAAAACACAAGAAATTTAGTTTAGGCATGGGTGGGTATTGACATGGCTCTTAAAGGGACGAAAATAGTCTATGATAACCCAAGATTACTTGATTCTGGATTGGCAACATCCCATCACTCTACAGTCATGAAGGTTATAATCAGTTAGCCTTGTAGAATCTGTAGTGTAGGTATGGGTTTTCTCTGGGAACTTCAGCTCACATTATGTAAAAGAGGTTTTGTCTGTTGATTGTCTTTATTGTTAATCTAGCCCCACTGCTTTAAATACTAAGCATCACTTAGCTATGGTGGTTTTACCAGTGTGTTGCCAAGCTTGCCTGGCACAGTCTTACAAGGCAGAGCGGAGGTTTCTGTAAACCTGTTAGAGGGGAAAGGCATGGTTCATCCCATGTGGTAGCACACCTGCAGTTAAGGACATGTGTATTTAGGTTAAACCAGACATTTAGGAAGGAAGAAGTTTAAAATGAAAAGAATGTTTTCAACAGGCATAACAAAATCAGACCTTGTGAGTCCCTAGAACACAGTAGTAGCAAATGGGGACCCAAGTTTGACTTAGCTCTTCTTGCCCAGAATCCATTTTCCCTATCTCTATATTGGCAGTAATGACAATGAGTTCCCTATGATATAGTGCCCTGCTGCTGAGTGACTATTTATAGCCCACTGCTATAAATAGTAGGCATAGAACCCAGTCCCCAGGCAAGTAAAAGGAAAGCACTTATTATGGTTAGTATTCTGAAGATTGCCAAGACAGTGATTGGTGTAGGTCCTTTATCTACAAAATGTTATTGAATGTTTAGATGGTATCTTGGCTTTTTGTAATCAGGAATGTTGCAGACTGGTGGTCATGGTAGGGTTTCTTAGAGCTGAGCAAAGTGGCTTCCTTCTCTGATTGATGCTATGGAATCAACAACTTGGGCTCTGGGAAGCGCCTGAGCAATATGCTGGGAGTAAACTTACCTCTTCTCTGTCAACCCTTAGCTGATCTCCAAGATGAGAGTAAAATCATTGAGTTTGGGGTGGTTGTTTCAGGTGCTAGTAGTATTCTCAGTCATCTTGCTTAGGATTTCATATTAAAGAGCCCCATCCCCACCACAGCTGGTCTTTGTCCTGTACCTCAACTCTTTCTCTCTCTCTCTCCCCTCACATTCCATCACTCAGATCACTGACTAGACTGAGATAATGCAAACTGCTTGCTCATCAGCCAGATAACCTTTAATGAGAGCCAATGATCATCAAGAGGTCCATTTGACTTTACCTTATCATGAGCTTCTATCTTTACCTCCTCCCCCATCCCAGGCATGGCACTCTCACTTAGGAAGAGACTCAGATGCAGGCAGTCTGTCAGGAACCCTGGATTGGGGAGCCCTTAATGTCCGTTCATCTCAGGATTTCCCACAGCTACTCCATTAGGTTGGTACAAATTAAATATGTGAATTGCATTGCTTAGATGTTTACTTCTGTGTAGACCCTGTCTTGATTGACTGTTTTCTTATATACCTACTCATGGAGCAGCATGGGCAAAGTGCCTCCCCAAAGAGCAGAACTCACCACTAGAGTAGGGGAGGAAAGGGAGAGAAAACTGAGGAGCCAGGGGCATCAAAGGCTGGTATGCTCACTGCAGGCTCAGTGGAGAGGGCTCTAGCAAGGTTCTTAGAGAATGGGTGAGCCTGGGTCTTCCATCTGAATGTGCTTGTTTGGGTGCCCCCCACCCACCCACCTTACATCTGAAGGAGCTGTGTAGGCACTACCCAGTCATTTCCAGACCTCTGAGTTCCGGATGAGGTCACATCTACAGACCTGAATGCATTTACTCACTGAGCCATCCAGCAAGTAGGGAACAGGCTAAGTTTAGTTTGCACCTGCACATACCAGTGCTTATCAATAATTTTGCAGTGGCAGGGAAATTCTTACCCTGCTCTTGCATATCAGGAGTCAGCAGTGTGGGACGAGCTCTGTAGACCAAGTCAATGGAAGATCCTGGCTGCTTGTGTGCTTGTGATTGATCTTGGATGTGCTCTGTAAATCTACTGAGAATCACTTTTCTCACTTGTAAGACAAACTCATCATTTAAATCTGAGGATATTATCTTATGTGGAAATGCCTGTCTTGAGGTAAGTGCTCAGTATTTATTTGCAGGTTATTCTTCATTTTCTTTTTGCCACCACTCTGTAAATCAGTACATGAATAGAAAAATACTGTGTGATTTCTGGTTTTATGGTCAAGCACCATGAGTCTCTCTGCCAAGAAACACCATTGGGTTGCCTTTGTTCAGCTTGTATTTTCACAGTGATTCATGTAATGAATGAGCTATCTCAGCACACAACAAGTATGCTTCATAGGGGAGAGGTTTTAAAAGGAAAGGACTTTTTTTTTTTAACTCTACCAAAGGGTGCTTATGTCAAGAAAGAACAAGACTTTCCAGAGGCACAGTGCTCCTTGGTGTGGGCAGCAGGTATTTAACTCCTAGTGTGGGACAGTTGGAGCTGAGTGGTTCTCCAGCATGATTGTTGGAGTGTGATGACGCCTTTGGGTGGCACATTCTCCAAGGCCTTCAGCCTTATCAGTAGCATAGGATTTCCTTTCAGCTCACATTCTCTAAATACTGCCTCTTTTGCTAAGAAGGTACATGCAGACCAAATTTTGTGCACAGACAAGTCTTGTGAATTAGTGAAGTCCAAGCATCTGGAAATCTTGGTCCTTGCTAACTGGCAGAATTTCTAGAAGAGTGTAATGTGTGTAAGTTTTGTGGGAATGGCTCTAACTGGAAGAACTTCGAGAAGAATGGAATGGATCTAGGATGTGTGGGAATGGCTCTCACAGGAAGAACTTCTAGAAGAAGGTAATGTGTGTGGGATATGTGGGAATGGCTCTAACTGGACACCTGCAAATAAGGAAAATCACAGATCAAACATTGCGACCTTTTATTACCTAAAATAAATGGAATTAATTTTCTGCCTAATCTCATTATTAACCACAAGTCGTAGTCAATTGTTTTTCCATCCATCTGCCCACCAAATAGATGAGGGTGAGCCAATGTACGTAGCCCTGTGAGTGGCCTCTTCTGTAAAGAGCTTAAGGGTTCAGAAGGAATTCAGAACAACACACCCCAGAAGTAACAGCACAGTGATAGCTCTTTCCAGTGTCAGATGCTATGCTAAATAGTTTCCTGTTGGGGAAGTGCTGCTGGGATTGTCCTTTCATTTATTAGCACATTGAGGCTGAGGGTCATTAACGCAGGGAGAGAAGAAAGGCATAAGAGCAGGAAGCAAGAGAAGATGCAGGTAGCACATAGAAGCATGTGAGTAGTGCCAAAGCCCCGTCTGCTGTCCATTGAGAGGCAGTGTGTGACAGGTGGGTTAAGCAGGGCTTAGCTACAGAAGTAGTGGAAACCGTGTGGTCTGGAGCAGTTCAGTGGACTTTGGGGAGAAGGTAGAACCTGGTATAGAGTATAGCTCCAAGATGACATAATGGAATAATAGTACAGAGTGAATTAATGAAGCAGGCAGTTAACAGGCCTACCAGGAAGTGTTTCCCAGGAAGGGAAGTACAGAGCAGGGCTGAAGAACTTGAGGGAAGGTCCGGAGCTGTGGTGAGCAGGAACTTTGTCAAGCCAGAGAAAGTGGAGTGGAAAGGAGTGCAGCCATGTGCCCAGAACAGCCCTGGAGATCTGGTTCCAACTCTTTTCATGGTGATTCCCCCTGAAGGGAGTTGCCCACAGTAGAATGAATGAAACTGGCCTCTCTTAACTTATGGACCTGTAATTTAAACTCATGGCTTCACATTAAAGATCAGAATGTATTTTCTATGAGCAAACTGAAGTCATCGGCCATGTGAGCTTTCCCTGGTCAAGGACACATGAACCAGCAC
Source organism: Zapus hudsonius (assembly GCA_004024765.1). Taxonomy (NCBI): domain Eukaryota; kingdom Metazoa; phylum Chordata; class Mammalia; order Rodentia; family Dipodidae; genus Zapus; species Zapus hudsonius. The sequence goes on along the minus strand of PVHP010008544.1, from coordinate 23,444 downwards.
TAGGGCCAGTGTCATTTGTAACATCCACCCAGAGAAGAAAACAGGTTTGTTCCAGCTCCTTGCTTGGCAATGGCCAGGCAGTAAAGAATTGCTAATTTTAAATATCCATCCCACACAGGTGATGACATAAAAAGCTGTAATGTCTTAAGAGACAGTTGCTCTCAACAGCATTACACTGCTCATTAATCACAGTGCCAGAGACCTGTGCAAAGTGCAGAGGGAGGACATGGTGGGGGCAGTGTTGCTGCTCTGTGGTACAAATGGTCTCAGATATCTCAGGTTGCTAGCTCCCATGGCTCAGAGTTGGGCCTGAATGAGGCTGGCAATATCTGCTTTGATTTAGGCCAAGGATTCTGTTTTTTTTCTTTCTTAAGATATTAGTTATTACATTTCTTTTTTCTTTAAAGTATTTTAATTTATTTGAAAACAGAGAGAAATAGAAGAGAGACAGACAGAATGGATGAACCAGGGCCTCCAGCCCCTGCAAATAAACTCCAGATACATGCACCACTTTGTGCATCTAGCTTTACTTGAGTACTGGAGAATCAAACCTGGGTCGTTAGGCTTCACAGACAAGTGCCTTAACTGCTGAGCCATCCCTCCAGACCCACTCATTAAATTTCTTTATAGTTTATAGTTTCTGGGGAAGTTTTGTCAACATCATAGTGTCAGGCACTTGGTTAGGGTCTTAAAGTTTTTCTCAGCATAAGTGAGTAAAAGTCTGTGTCTGGAGTGCAAGGCTGCGGTTTTCTGTGGCTTTAAATTGGGAAATACACTTACTCCAAGATTTTTATTTATAGAACAGAATTAGAGGCTGGGTTAGAACACTATTTTCTGATTCTCTGTACTACAGTGAATATACACTAATCAATCTATTGTTATATGTATATTTTTCAAGAGTGAAAATTTTTGGGAATATCTAAGACTTAAAAGTCTTGAGGGAGCACAACATTAATAACTGGAAATGTCACAAGCTGTCATGGCCAGGTAGGCACAATATCATACCCATTCATGTTATGGCCACATGTATCTGAGTTGGTGTGGGGCCAGGGCTGCTGGGAAGCTTGTTTCTAGGCTATGAAGTGGGAACCCTATATACCCCCTGCCTCTATTCATAGGTGGGTACTTTGCATGGGGTGGGCAGACAGAGGTGGATCTGTCATCTTCATACATGGTAATAGCATATAGGGATCATCACTCTGCCTACCCTGGTGCAGTTAAATCTATTGAAGAGCTGGAGACACCATGGTGTATAACAGGAAGAGCACTTCAGATTTAAATCTGTTCTAGGGAGCTGGCATTGAACCTATAGGCTTGGTGCTTCCCAGCCAGCTGAGGCATGGGGACCCTTCATGTAGCAGGGCTGGGTACTTCTGGAAGGAGGTGGCTAAGTGCCTCCTGAGTTGGCTGAGGCCTGTCTTAATGTTGTACTCAGCCTCTGGACACAGAAAGGTGTAGGTGTGTGTTCACCTTAGTGGATGGTTCTTGATCCAAACCTTCTGTATCTGAATACCCGAGGATTCTCTCTTCTGGTCATTGGTACATTACTCAACCTTCTGTGTCAAATGTATAATTATGCATTGTGAGTCTGCTTGGCCCTGGCCTTTTTCTACCACTGAATAGTTGGTAGACTCAGCAGATAAAAGTGACAGCACTGTGGAGTGGCCATGGCCACTTGCTGGACTTGAGCTTTGGGAGCCTTGTGGATGGTTGAAGCTCCCAGACCCCAGAGGCTGGGTTACCTTTATGAACTTTGGGGCACATATCCATCATTGCCACCTATGGCTGTCAGGCCAACATACTTTGCTGCTGCTCAGACAAATGCAGGAGGAGGCCGGAGAGGAACTCAGTATGTACGGGTATGTGTATAAGCTTTTCATGGTATTAACAATATGAAGGAAAATGGATGTATTGTGGTCCAAAGTTTCAGAAATGTTAGTTCATTGTGGCAGGAAGGGTATTTTGAAACAGCAGTTCATATCATTGTTGCCAGGAAGCAGAGAAATGGGTATGCAAGAAGAGACCAGGGCAAGATTAAGTACCCAGGACACATTTCAGTAACCTACTTCTACCAACTAGGTCCCACCTCCTACACTTCCCAATCATGCCATCAAGCCATCAAAGGATTAAGCCATTGATTAGGTCTGAGCCCTCTGGATCTTGTCTCAGAAGGTATTATAGACACACCTAACTGTGCTTCACTGATAACCTGACTCTTCATCATCCTTAACTACATAATGAGTTCAAGGTCTGCCTGGGCTACATGAGCAAAGTTGTTATCACAGAGTTCAGATCCTTCACACTCAGTTTTCCCATTTGTTAACATCTTACACTTACATAGTGTATGTGTTTGTCACCAATATGTTACTATTACTATTACATTTCATTTACATTCCCTTAATTTTCCTCTAATCTTTTCAGTCTCAGAATCTTTCATGGCATTTCATCATGGTTCTATATGCTTCTCTGACTGTGACAGTTTCTCAGACTTTTTACATTTTGTTTTGAATTGACCTTGATAGTTTTGAATACAGGGTCAGGTGTTTTCTAGAATACCCCCCACTGAAATCTTGTGACATTTAACTTGTGGTTAGATGTGTGCTCTTAATTTAGGGGAGGAAGTACAGAGCTCTTCACATCCCATCCCATCCCATCCCATCCCATCCCATCCCATCCCATCCCATCCCATCCCATCCCATCCCATCCCATCCCATCCCATCCCATCCCATCCCATTCCATCCCATCCCATCCCATCCCTACACCGTCAACACACTTGTGCTAAGGATGTTGGCCTTCACCACCTGCTTGTCTTCTTTGCTAAGATTTTTCACTTACTGTTGCTATTCTTTCATAATGTATTTTTCCCCAAAGGCAAAAATAGCCTTATCATAGAATGGTAGCATTTAAGCCCCTGTACATTGACCAACTGATTGGCCAAATTATTTCCATAAAATCTTGGGAAAAAATGCCTGTGGCAGCTTTATGTCCCAAACTGACCAAGATATCCTTCAATAAGTGAACGGTTAAAGAAATTGCTACATCCCCACAGTGCAACCCTGTGCAGCAAAAAGAAAGAATGAACATTCTAACCACATAACTACATGGATGAATCTTAAATGTATATTCCTCAGTGGAAGAAACTAGTCTGAAAAGATTATGTTCACTGTGGGATTTTGACATTCCAGAAAGGGCAAACACCATAGACTATAAATAGATCAGTGCTTTTCCATTTTAAAAAGGTCTTTGCTTTGTCTTCTGTGTATTGCATTATGAACCCTAAGTATGGCTTTATATGAGAAAATCTGTTGTTGAGGATAGTAGAAAAGAGCCAAGTTATCAAAAAAGATTAAGTTAATGGCAATTTTGTATATGGTAAGTGGCCCTAAAATAACCTAACATTAAGCTCAAAGTGAAATAGTAAAAATTTTCAATTGTTCCATTCTTAAAGAAATGTCTCTTTTAAGAATCATGAATGACTTGGACCTGTTAGTGTTTTGTTTTGTTTTTTCCTTTAATTTTTAAGATAGTCTCATGTAGTCGAGGCTGGCCTTGAATTCCCTGTGGAGCCAAGAATAACCTTGAATTTCTGATCCTTTTATCTCCACCTCCTGAGTGTTGGGATTACAGGTGTGTAACTATCCCAGGGATTAATTTATGGGAATTGAATACAGGGCCTTCTGCATGCTAGGCAGGTGCTCTACCAACTGAGCTATATTCCCAGCCCTGACTAATTCTGTATTGGTCTCATTTATCTAAATCTTTAACAGCTAAAATTGCTTTTAAAAATAAAAGGTTAATGGTCCTTCAGCCAGCCTCAGCTACCTGAGACCCTATCTCAAAAATCAGTAAATCAACCAGTAATCAAAACTCATCTCTCCAAACCTTCTAAACCATCTTTAGAAACATAAATAGCTTGCATCCCATTCCTTATGCATGCAACAGCTCAACATGTCAGTTAACTTCTTTTGGTCCAAACCTGTTTGTAAGAGGCCTAGTCTTAGATCTGTTTCATTTAGCCATTGATCTAGGAGAGCTATGGACCACTGCACTTGCAGCTTAAGGTATGCAGTATGTCACAGAGCTGAAAGGTGCAGTGTGGTCTTAGACTGGCTGAAAACATGTAGAGCAGATGGGAGGGAAATGCAAGGCCCCCTGCAACAGTTCAGATAGGCCTGGGACATGGCAATGGATGTTTTTGAAGATCTGTAGATCAACACCCTGTGGCCCAATGGTGGAAGGGAGGTGGCTTAAGTATGGATTCGTACCTAGGTAGGAGATGGGAGCCAGGCTTAAAAGCCAGGTCGCCTGGCCCTGAGAGAGAAATCCTGATCCTAGTGCCTGACTCATTCAGTCTCTTCACCCTATTGCTCAGCACTTAAGCTCATTGATAGAAAATTTTGTGGGCAAGATACACTTTAAGCAAGAAGCTAAAGGAAAGGTAAATTTACTGTGAGACTATGTAGGGCATTCAGTTGGGTAAGTGGCCAGTGTTGGGTGTTGGAACAGCCAGTAGTTAGCTCTGGGGGGGACTATAGCAGAGCTGGGACAGTGTGTGAATTTCACATTGTATGTAGCAGAGCTTTAGGTGTGGCCTTGAGGATGCTCATTCATTTGCAGAGTTGAGTAGACCAGTGATAATACTAAGGGTACTGGGAAGAGGGCTTATTTCAAAGTACTGCTCTTGCTCTTTTAATGACCATTTTCTGTTGAGCACTTTTCGGAAGATGCTTATGCAACTGAGCATCCATCCTGCTTTGTCTTTAGCAAATAGAGGTGGTGGAGACCACCCTGTTGGAGAAGGAATAAAACCAAACAGGGCCTGAGCCACCTCAGGCTGACCCTGACTCCTGACACCCTTTGCCTTTTGATGACAGATGGTCAAAAATGTGCTGAGTTTTTGTTTCATATGAGGTGGGTTGACAGTGCAGATGTGACAGGATTGGATTACTGTAAACACTTGTAAGATACTGGATCTACAGTTAAGGGAATCCAGCATCCTTATGAGTGTCCAGGCAGATCAATGCTTTAGAGTTGTTGACACCAGCCTTCATTTGTGTATGCAACATTTATTATTATTCTTGAATGGTAAGAGTTTTGTGCTTTGTGTTTCTTGTCAGAAGTGAGGATAGTACTAGTACCTCCCAAATGGGGAGCTTGAGAACATTCAGTAAGTTGATACATTGAAAGTTCTTGTCCAATGATAGGTGTGTGGTGGTGATTTTACCACTGCCCGCTCCATTGCTTTTACTGTATGAAAAATCCTGATAGTGCACTACAACCTCATGCTTTATTTTGTTTCAGTGTATGTGTATACATGCACACAGATGTATACTCATATGTACAGAGGCCAGAAGAAGACATTGATATCCTCCTGTATAGGTCTTCTGCTGTATTTCTCTGAAATAGTCTCTCTCAGTTAACCTGGAACTTAACTGTTTTCTGGTTAGACTGGCTGGCCAGTGAGTCTCTGTGATCCTCCTGTCTCTGTTCCCCTCAGCACTGGGGTTGCAGGCACACATGACCGTCTTTTTAACATGGGTGCTGGTGATCAAACTCAGGACCTTGTGCTTGAGCAGCAAATACGCTTACTCGTTGAGCCAACCCCTCTTTTTTAAGTTAAAGCAAACACATTTTCTTACTTTTATATTCCTTTACCTCTGCAGATGATTAGACCTGAATCAGGCTCTTTGGGGAAAATGTGACCTCACAGTAACTGAGAGCCCTGGGTTGGGGCCAGATGAATCAGCATTTGAAGTCTTTCTTTTCCACCCCTAGATGTGTGGCATTCCTCTTCCTCCTGTAAAAGAATAACAGTCTGTGCCATATAGAATTAGAATATATGTGGATATAATAGATAGCAGTAATTACTGTATGTATAGAATTCTTTGGGGGTAGGTAGAAGTTTGAAATACTGTGGGAATTTTCCATGACAGCAAACTAAATACAACATCAGACATGTTTTAAACTAGAGACTCGAGGGGTCAGAAGAAATGATTAAGATTTCATTAAAGCTAATTCTTTTGGTTTAATTTTCATGACTAGCTGCTGCTGTAACAAAGAATCTTGAGGGTATGTGCGTGTGTATGCACATGTTTTATACATGTGTGTACTAGGGCTTGAACCCAGGGCCTTGTGCATGTGTATGGTGATAGCGGCTGGGGCCTTCCATCCTCTGAGGCATTTTCTGTCAGCCTGTGGGTGGAAGGGACAGAGTGGAGTGGCCTTTGGGGTGAGTTTGCCATACTTCCTGAAGAAGTATCCTCTCCTGCCTTTCTCACCTCCTCACTGTCACAAGCTCAGCTCCAGATCACAGATCTTGCCATTCTCTTCTTTCCATCAACATCCTGTCTGTTAGACTTGAAAGGAGTTTCCACAGTTGGCTGAAGGGATCAAGGGAATGGAACACACAGAGACACATGCTTACATTGCTATCAAGCACCACACCATGTCCTGCTCTTTCTTGTCTGTGAATGTGCCCTGGGCCTAGAGAGAGCCTTTGTCAGGGCATTAATGGATTGGAAAGGTTGAATACCTGGAAACAGTGGCCACAGAAGGTGGAAGCTCTCCCTTCAAAATGTTACTTTCTTCTATTTCCTTTGGCAGTGTCTCTTGAACTCCCAGGATGCCTTCTGGTTTTGTAATTGTATATTCTTCCAGAGGGATTAAAGGAATCGAACTGTTGCTGATTCTACACTTACAAGATGCAAACTATGTTTTCCTTAAGAGGTTTATATTTCAAATTTGTTCCTCAATACACTACTAAATGTGCTCTGAGTTTTGTGTTACCTATGATTGTTTTCTTTAACAATAAAGATAGTTCCTGGGTTGTTGGGGAAAAAAGAGAGGGCTAGAAGTCTCAGTAGAATATGATTACAGAAGGCTAGAATGGCAGCCACACCTTGTGTTTGCGGGGTGGATGATGGATGGATGCATGATTGAGTCTAGCATCGAACATTCACAAGAGCTTCCAAAGAGGTCTATAAAAGTAACTTACAGTGTTAAGAAAAGGAATTTTACAGATTTGACTTGTTCCCTTTTCCACTACTGTTTGGAGCAGAACTATTTTTAGGACCATGAAGAGTTCACATATGGTAAAGGATACAACACAAGTATAAGGTGTGTTTTAGTGATTTGAGTTTCATGTTTTTAATATGAATTTGACAAGACCCACATTGGCTGTTACTTTTTAAAAATATTTTATTCATTTTCAAGCAGAGAGAGAGAGAGAGAGAGAGAGAGAGAGAGAGAGAGAGAGAGAACACCAGGGCCACCACCTTGTGGGTCTGGCTTATGTGGGTTCTGGGAAATTGAACCCGGAGCCCTAGGCACTGGAGGCAAGTGCCTTACCCACTGAGCCATCTCTCTAGCCTGGCTGTCACTTTTTGTTATGCAGCTCCTTGAAATAAGAAAAGGAAGCTGTACTAAATCATTTAGTGGTAAACTGACAACATATATATCAAAAAAGTTTTATTTCATTCTTTCTAGTTGTCATAGGTAGTGTTTCATGTTGTTTTCCCTCATTTCCTTCCTTACTTAAGGGTCCTGCTCTTATTCCCTGTGTATTGAACGAGTACTAAAGTGATGATGCTAATGGTGACAGCCTAAAGGTCTGTGTTTTCTCCTCAAACCTCAATGTTAATCATGCTTAGCTTAGAATTGTTCTGTGGTTACAGAGGAAACCAGAAGGTCATCTGTGGCTGCACATGGTTTGTTCACCTGCCTTAGATTTGTTTTTCATCAGCTCTGACCTCAGAAGATTACACCCTTGTATGTGGGATTGTGCTCTGCAGGGTGACAAGGACCTGTTTGGATGATTGCTCTCCTTGCACATATTTCATGGAGCAGCCTTTACCCTGCGTTAAGATTTAGAGCAGGTTTTTGCCCAGCAACAGTTTGACAATTACTTACATATAATGAGCTTTGAGCTCAGGTTATCTATGGACACTTTCTTTGTTGTGCTTTTTTACACAGGTAGGCCTTGTTGATGGCTGGGTACTTTTGAGTAGGAGTTTTCATATGTGCATGAGAGGATGGATGAGGATATAACTGCATGATTATTTCTCACTTCATAAAAGTACACCAAAAATTGAAAGGTGATAACTTTGAATTTTTATCTAGAATTTAATTGTTGAGTAAAAATAATGGGAATAATTATGGAAAGTGCTTTTGATTTGGAATTTAAATAAGAATGGTTAGGTAGCTTAGGAGAAGCTAGGGGAAAGTCCCAGTTAAGATGATAATAGAATTCATGATAGCAGTACTGATGAATACTGCAGCAGAAAAGTACAGAAAGATAAGACTTATCCTCATGGAATTACAAGTTGGTTAAGGAGGGTCTAGGAAGTTAGCTCAGGTAACAAACAAAGTGCTTTCCTCACAATCATGAGGACCTGAGTTCTATCCCCAAAATGTAAATAAAAAAGCTAGGCTTGGTGATGAGTGCTTATACTCCCAGTGCTGAGAAGACAGAGACAGGTATTCTCATCCCTGGGGCACTGACCAGCTAGTTTAACCCACTTGGTGAGTTCCAGGCCATTGAAAGACCTTTTCTCTAAAAAGGTGGATGGAAGCCAAGCACGATGGCACACACCTTTAATCTCAGGACTCAGAGGCAGAGGTATAGGAGGGTTGCCTTAAGTTTGAGGCCAGCCTGGAACTACAGAATGAGTTCTAGGTCAGTCTGGCTAGAGTGAGACCCTACCTCAAAAAGTGAAAAACAAAACAAAGAAAAAAAAAGTTTCAGTTTTCTGAGGGAACTACACCCTAGGTCCTCTGGCTTCTATATTCTTGTGCCCATGTACGTGCACACACACAGTTGGTTCAAGATTCAGATCTTATTTATGTATGGATGTTCACACATTAAATGCTACCTTTTTTTTTTTTTTTTTGGTTTAACAGCAGTTAGAGCCAGTGAAATATTTCTGTATTTGCTTGTTGATATTTTTTTCTGCTTCATCTGTATAAGCTGGTCATCTCTCACTGGCAGTCGTTTCTTTCTCCTCCTGGGTGTGGTGTGAAAGATGGACATAAGCCTCCCAAAGCTGCCTTCTCACCTTTAAAACATGTATTATGTAATGCATGGTTCTATTTCTATTTCCCATCACATAATTCTTAAATTAATATACTGTAAAGTTGATTACATATAGTGCTGTGCACTTTTTAAATGCTAATTTGCAAGGTGCTTAGCTACTTCTTAGGAGTATCTGTTTACATCTTTGCTAGGTATTTGATTGGAATGCTTTTTGACCAACATGGATATGTACTTTGAAGATAACTTCCTATTCAGTAATATTCATTAGGTTGGTTTTCACACATCTCCTCCCTCCCCTCCATTTTTCTGTTTTTCTGATGGTCCTGGGGATCAAATCCAGGACCTTGCACATGCTAGGCAAGTGCTCTAACACTGAGTTATGTCCCTAGCCCTGGTTTTTATTCCCCTAGCAGTACCATTAGCAGGGCATATTTTTAAACTTTGTTATCTGGCTCATTATTACTTTAATGGTTTTTAAAGATTTCAGTGTCATTTCCCATGAGTTCGTTGCCTAACCTAAAGTTACATGGATTTTATCCTATCTCTGCTTCTAAATGTTTATAATTTTGTTTTCCATTTTGACTTGGCATCTATTTTGAGTGTCATGTAAGGGTGTGAAGTTTTTTGTTTTTACAATACAATTTCCATTTTTCTTGTAACATGTTGAGAAGACACTCCTTACTTTACTTAATTCTTTCTGTTCCTTTGTCAAAAATAAATTAGCTGTATTTGTGTAGGTCTGCTTCTGGATTATGTCCTGTTCCCTTCCATCTGTTTCTTTAGTGATATCACATTGCTTTGATTATTGTAGCTGTAGAGCAAACGTTAAAACCAGGCAGTGTGAGTCCACCACCAACTTCACACTTTATCAACCTTTTTCCTTTGGGCTAGTCTAATTCCATTGTGTTTTTATTTTTTCCATGTAACTTTTAGAATTAGTTTGTCTCTACCCAAAATCATTCTGAGAATTTTATTGGAGGTGTACTTAAAATTATAGGTCAATTTGTAGAAACTTAACTTTTTATGATTTTAGTCTTTTATTCTGTGCACATAGTTATAAAAGTTTATATAGTTCTTTGATAACTTTGATCAGCATTTTTGTCATTTTCAACCTATAGATCCTATACATATTTTGTACATATTTAGATTTTTGTGTATTATTTTTCACATAGCAACTATAAATAATACAGTTTTTACATTTTGCTTCTAAATCATTGCTAGAATATTGAAATATGACTTGCTAAAAGCAGTTACTGTGTCTAAGCATTAACATTTGATTCCCTTGAGGCTTTCTATGTACATGTATGTGTTATGATTGTGTTTTTTTCCATTTTCAGTATATTTTTATTTTTGCTTTTTAAATTTTTTTTTCCCTTGCATTGGTTTGATTTGATTAAGATACAGTCTCTTTTGAGGCTGGGGAGATGACTCAATGCTGAGTGCTTGCTGCAGAAACATGAATTCTTGGGAAGGTTTAAGACCACTTGGAGTTTGATTTCCCCACAACTACATAAAACCCCTGCGTATGGCCATCTATGCCAATAATTCCAGTCCTTCGGAGAACAGACACTGGAGAATGACTAGGCCTCTTGAGAACAGCAATTCTGAATTCAGATGGGCAATAGAGGAGGACATCTATCATTCTCCTCTGGCCTTCATATGCACATGTGCATGAGGTGTGTGCATCTGCGCGCACACACACACAGTACTCATCATTTTACTCATCACATACACACCATTTTTTAAAAGATAAGGTCTTTGGTTTTCCTTCTTTCACATGCCAACCTTTAAATTTAAAACACTTTTAAAAAATATTTGGCTGCATTTCATAAATCTTTTTTAAAAATATATTTGCAAGCAGAAACAGAATCGAGACAGAAAGAATGGGCATGCCCGGGCTTCCAGCCACTGTACACAAACTCCAGGTGCATGTGCCATTTTGTGTATTTGGATTTACATGGTTCTGGGGAATCAAAATGGGGTTGTTAGGCTTTATAGGCAAGCACCTTAACCTCTGTTCATCTCTCTAGCCCTAAATATTTTTGTTTTCCTTTAGTTAAGTACTTTTGCTCCTCTTTAAGAATTCATGACAATTTTATGTAGTTGATTTAATTTTTTTAAACTAGTGATCAAGATTAAAATTTAATAGCTTGCTATGGTGGACTATACCTGTAATCCCAGCACTGGGGAGGAGGAGGCAGTAAAACTGCAAGTTTAAGGCCAACCTGGGCTCCATAATGTTACCTTGTTTGAAGGGAAATAAAAATTAAATTTCATATATTTTATTTCATGTATTTGCTTCATAATATTTTTACATTCTGTGAATTAAACAGTAAGTACTTGAATTATCTGACATATGACTGGTATGCTGGTGAGATAAAAATCATCTTTAACAAGTGGGAATTGCAGTGTATCATGAAGGTGTGGGGGGTTGTGTTTTTGGTATTCTGATACAAATAGTACCTGGCATATGTAATAAATATTTCTGAGTGAATTAGCACTGAATGTATATTTTAGGGTTCTGTGCTTGAATATTAAATATCATTTCAACCTTTCCTCATAGCTACATAGAGCTCTTGGTGATATGACCACATTTTAAAAGCTACTTTTGTGTTGGGGAGGGGTTGCGGACCCCTGGCCCCTTGTGGTTAGCCCAAGTCTCCCTGGCCAGCAGGAGAAAGGGCTCGATCAGGGAGAGGTGAGGTGGATGGTCGGACAGACACACACGACTGGGAGAAATGTTGGGCAAATCTCACTTTATTGGGCATCCAAAGCCCCTTTATAACCACAAGCTGCATTGTCCCACCTATTCCTCTTAAGTAATAAGATTTAATCTTTTTGGTGGGAGCCAATCAGCAAAGTACAGCAGAGCAAAGTATGCTTCCCTAGGGCGCATTGTTTTACAGCCAATCAGCAGGGTAGTTGGTTACATCACTAGTAAAGTGAAACCTAGCAAGTAGGAACAAAGCTTACCAGCTACATGGAACTCAGCAAACAGGAACAAAGCATATTCTAAAACTTAGCTTAAGGTTGCTCAGTCAGGCTGGGGCCCAACACTTTTGTATGCTGATATGGACTTTGATCACTAATACTTTGTTCCTACTTTAAATAAAAGGTCTTTACCTTGTTCTCTAAAATATTTCTTTCTTTTGAAAACTCATTGTGATTTTTATATCATTCTTTCAAATGTCATGTTAGCTAGTGACAAGTGTGGTTACGCATCTTCTTCCCTCTGTAATCCAGATATGTGATGCCAAAACAGTTTGCATTTAAATAGAAATAATTAACTTTCCTTTGTTTTTGTTTTTCAAGTGTGTCCTTTTCATGAAGTCTTTGTAGGGGTGAGGGTTTGGTTTTTTTGAGGTAGGGTCTCATTCTAGCCCAGGCAGACCTGGATTTCAGGCTGGCCTGAAATTTACAGCTATCCTCCTACCTCTGCCTCCCTAGTGCTGGGATTAAAGGCATGCACCACCAAGCCCAGTTTATGAATCTTTTTTTTTTAAGTCTTTCTTATCAATTAGATATACTGTATGAGCAAATCTTTTGATGGTATCCCCATTTCCCTCCTCTTTGTCCCCAACTCACTTGGGGCCCTCCTCTGTGGGTATAATGGATCTGTCCATGCGGTAGGGGCTTATGAATTGCACAAGAGGTAGCCATTTTTCCCCCTTTATGTGTTGTTGCTGAGGGGGGAGCAGTGTCTCTGGATATTCTCTCCCATCATGGCTTTTACAATCTTTCCGCCCCCTCTTGCATTCAGTTCCCTGAGTCATGGTGGGTGAGTTTTAAGTCTGCTTTATTGTTGAGATCTTAGGTGTCTCTGGACTTCTGCTCTGGATTGTGTTGGGTGTTGTTGGTGTCTGTCTCTGTTAACTTTTCTTGGGTTATTTGACTTGCTGTGGTGATAGGTCTCTTGTTTATCTTGCCACTTTCTCATAGGTTTTATTTGGGGCCTACATGATAGGCCAGGGGTGGTTCATCTCCTGCCTGGATGTCAACCATGATCCCATGTCTTGTTGGTGGAATTATGATTCCATGGCTCTCTCATTGCCTTCTGAAAAATACAAACAGAATGTCCATCAGAGAATGATACTAGTATAGGTTAAGTGAGACAAACATTGCTAATTTGGAAAGATTCTAATGGGTGTAGCCTCTCTATAGTTCTCTGGTAGTGAGAATTTCCTATTGGAGCCAAGGTTCTTGGTACCCATAAGATTTTGCCATGGATCCCAGTTCCAGTTAAGGGTTCCTTGTCACTGAGCAGATCTCTTGGCCAATCAGTAAGCCATTGATTACCCTCCTAGGTTTAGCACCACTATTGCACAGATGAGTATTTCTTGACTTGCTGCTCTCTTTCATATAGCAGTGTGTTCAGCATTCTCCTGATATTCTGCATTATATATCAGTGGTCTCTGCTCTTTCCAAATATCATTGGCCAGTTTCCCATGTCTGCTCATGTAATGCCTTCCAGCATTACACATGCTACCGTCTGGGAGCTGGTTACCATTCTGGATCTTGCAGGATCTCTTGGTGTTGTTTGATGACACTCTGTGGTTGCTTCAGCAATAGGGTCTTATCTTTGGCCTGGGGTGGGTATTCAAGAGCTTTCACATAAGCCTGTTTTGTTTTGGGGACCTTGTGGGTCTCTTTGATCAACAGCTCAGTGTAGGAAGTAACCAATGACTGGGATAGGGAGTTGCAGGCCTGAGCAATTTCTCTTGGAGTTAGGCTTCCTCCCATTCTATTCATGGCCACTCTTACCAGGTAATACCCACAGCTTCCTCAGGAGCTTAATGTATGAAAGTTAGGACTTTATGGTACCGATTCATTATTGGTTTAGTTTATTGCATAATTCTCTTCACCCTCCCGTTCCTTCCCCCCACCCCCACACAGTTCTTTCCACCCCCTTTTACATTCTCTAATTCACCCTTCAGGTTTGCTTAGTGTTTAACCTTAACCTGGTTAGGAACAGCATATAAGAGAAAATATGCAGCGTTTCTCTCTGTTCTTGTGTGAGTTAGTTCAGTATGATCTGTTCCAACTCTGTCCAATAATTACCTTTTAAAACATACACTCATACACCAAAGATACATTTTTTATATTATTTTAAGAATCAAGAAACAGAGTTTGGTGGAGCAGGCCTATAGTCCCAGCTCTTGCCTGTAGTTCCAGGAGTCAGGAGGTGGAGACAAGGATCAGGTGTTCAAGTTCATCCTTCCCTATGTAGTCAGGCCAGCCTGGGCTACATGAGACGCTTGTCTTATAAATTAACACCCTCCCATTAAAAAATAGACTTTTGTGTGTGTATACAATTCTTAGTATAGTATTTTTTGCAGCACATTTTACTATTTACTTTTTGAATGAAATTTGTTATTAATCATTACTGCTTGAAACAGTCTGGGACTTCCTTTTAATATAAGTTAAAGTTTATACTGTCATACTTATTTAATTAGCAAATTCATCAAAATGTTATCAAGTGTACATCTTGTGCCAAGAATTGCCTGTTCTGTTCTCAACAGCTATAAGGTTATTTTGGCTTTGTGAGTGACTATTTTGCATTGGAGGAATTCCTGCAGCTCACTGATCTCAAAAAGTATTAATAGTTGTACAAATTTATTATCACTTGATTTGATTGTATAACTCTCCCAGTATGCTGTTTACTGTCCTGTCCAAAAATGTCCCAAGCCCCTTAACTGCCAGTCTTTTCAGTACTGAACCATTATTTTAAAAAGCACAATTTTCATAAAATAGGATTTGAATGATGATTAGAAATGTTAATGCATTTTGTCTTTTTAATCCTATAAGAAGGAGATCTTATGGACTCCTTCATTTCTTTCTAAAAGGACCTTTGTATTTTTATTTCGTATTACTTGCCTTTATGGACAGTTTTCTTAGGAAAAACATCAGAGTTTTTAACTTAGGCATATTTCTATTTCATTTTTTACCTTTAAAGAAAATTCAAAAGATAAAATATAATCTTTCAACAAACATATAGTAGAGGTGACTCTATCTGTTTGAATTACTGTATGCTATCTTTTGTCAGATACATAGCAAGTATGGCTATACTAATAATTATTTGTTGACTGAATACATAAGAAAGTTCAGGATTATTTCTAAAGCATTTCCCCAGGGAAAGGCCAAATGAAAGTAAAGTATTCTTGTGCCATTAAGTGTAAGTATTAAGTAGCAGTCATGTTCTTTGTTTATACTCTGGATCTCTCAAAGGTGAGAATGACCCTTTGATAACAGTGCTTGATAACCTATGATGGAGAAGAAGAAAGATGTGCTATCCATATGTTTCAGGGAGGGAAACCAGTGTGAGGAGTTGGGATACATTGTGTGGGCTGAGAGCACAGCAGCAACAAGACCACCATGGAAGCTCTGTTCTCACTGTAAGAACCTGGTACCTGGGGAGCTGTTTTTTTTTTTTTTTTTTTTTGAGGTAGGGTCTCACTCTAGCCCAGGCTGACCTGGAATTCACTATGAAGTCTCAGGGTGGCCTTGAACTCATGTCGATCCTCCTACCTCTGCCTCCCAAGTGCTGGGATTAAAGGCGTGCACCACCACGCCCGGCAGGAGCTGTTTTTTGAAGGAAAGTTAGTACCCACGTTATTGTCAACTTGTAGAAATGGTGGGTCATATTTACAATATCCTGCTGGAGTGCAAGTTAGGCAGGATCTAGGAGAAGTGTGAACTAGTTGACTAAATTGCCTACATAGCTCAGGCAGGAGCTGGTGGTAGGAGACTAATTCAATCCTCCCCAGATGAGGGGCAGTCCAAGGATTTTCCTTCAGTCAAGGTATCAGATGTTAACATTATGACTGGTTTGATACATGTCTGTATCTTCCTTCCCATGCCCTTCATAAAATAAAAAGTGAACAAAGGTCAAACTAGTGATAAGCTTCACAGTGTTACTGGTGGTGTCTGTATGGGTATTTCCAGGTTGTTGACATCTTAAGTGCTCACAAATAGACAAGCAGCAAGAAATTTTATTAGAGAGTAAAAAAAAAATACAAAAAAGGTTGGGGAAATTATACTATAAGGAAGCAGCAAACCCCTTGAGCTAGATTGCTCAAAGCCTGGGACTTCCTTTTTTTTTTTTCCTCTAAGACAATGAGCAGCTCTTTTACTCAGGGTATATTTCATTTTGGGTGGTTCTGTTTTGAGTAAGAGGCTTACATAAGCTTTTCTCTCCTGGGCATGTCCTTTTCCATGATGCATCTGCTTCTTATATGTATGCCTAATTATGCATAGATATAAGGTGGGTAATAGGGGATTCTCCCTAAAACTTCACTCAGAGAACACAGTTTGCCTTACTACACATGACCCAAAACCAGTTCAGTCTGGACAGCCTCCTGACTCTTTATTCTGGATATATCTCAGAACATGTTTTAATAGAAAAAGTGAGTGCGTCTTGGTACTGGTGGGGGCTTACTTTGCTAGTTGGTTGCTAGGTACATTCTCAAAAAAGAGGTATGCTTACTGCCCAAGCCAAGTGGTATTATTAAGCTGTTCCCTATGCTTCTCTGCCTTAATTACCATGCCATAATTACCACAATTATATGCATTGGCTGAGTAGCAGAATGGTGGGAAAAACTTTAAATATTGTTACAACTTTATAGATACTTCCTACATCTTAACCTACTTGAAATGTGATTTGGAGTATTTAAATTTTGTATCTCATCTCCAAATGTAATTTCCTCAAGAAATTGCATCTGTACCTCAGAGTCATAGGTTGACTACACAATGTTTCTTCCCCGCTGCCCATGCACTGTGTCCTAGGAAGCCTTTCTGGGTTCTTGTTACTGTGAAATATTAGAGGCATTGTGGGCATGCACCTCACCACAGTTTGGCACATACAGATCTAAGTAATTGATATGTATAAGAGGATTGATTGAAATTCAAATTCAAGAATAAGCATTTGGGGAGAGATGCAGAGTTTGGTTTCTCTCAGCACCAAATGTATTTGATAAGTGGAGAGTGAGTGCTCCTCTTTCTCCCTGCTGACCGAGCTTTTCTTGATACTGAAGAAACCATGACATTAGTTAGAAGAGAAAAATCTCCCATAATGAAATGACAGTCCCAGAGACAGGAGAGGGGCTAGCATGATATTTTTTTGCCCTTATGGAATTTTAAAGAATCTACAGGATACACATTAGCATATTTCCTGTTTTACCCTTAGATATAAATGCATTTATTTTGAAAACAACAAATCCCCCCAAACAAACTTTTAGCCATATTGACTGTTTTTCAAAATTGATACCTGCTAGGGTAAGTAAGCACCCCACCCTCCCACACATAGGTTTTCCTAAAAACTTTATCTCTGCCTGCCTGATTTTTTAATGTGTTGTTGTATATGTGCATGGTATTTTGAGATATTTTGAAGATTTTTTTTGGAATTTTTATTAAGACTTTGGGGGATTTGGTGCTAAAAGATATTCTGCATTAGTAATAGAAGCTTATCTTCAAGTCAGCTACCCAATAACATGAACTTATGCTGATCTTTCTTTGATCCTCATTGTTTTGTTAAGAATAGAATGGTTTCCAAACAAGCTACCTTATTAGTACCTATTACATTTGGTGTTTTTTACTTACCCTAGAAATGTGACAAGGGACCTGCAAAAATACAGAAACAAAAAGTAATAAAACTTTAAAGTTGTCTTGGACCTGACTGACTAATGTAAAATTTTGAGTCAGTAGTATATTTAAAACATGTTTCCTTTCTGTTCATAACTAAATAGAGAAACTTATGTTAATTCATTCACATGTACATGAAAATTCCAAATCATCTTTAGTGTTCTAGAGATACATTCTTTCCTGCTGAGTATTTGAATGAGCTTTGGTGATGTCACCATCTTAGTGCAGGTGTTACAACTGTCTTCATTTATTTAAGCAAGTGTTTTAACTGCTGAGCTGTCTCTCCAGGTCTCATTTATTTAAAATTCCTTCATAGAATATAAATCTATGCATTTTACATCAGGAATATAGTATGAACATGCGAAAAATTCAACAGTGACTAACAGAGCCACGTGGATCTTAAGAAATGGGAAATTATAGCATGGTGTCAATCGCAGCCCATCAAGGCAGTGCAACCAAGCTTAAGTGGTACCTGAGTGCCTGTGAGAAGTCTCTTCGTTGTCCTCACAGATATCTGGACAGGCCACATGGACACATTTCTGTTCTTGCAAATGATCTCTCTGCTGGGTGGAGAGATTCAGGATAGTCAGCAGGTCTGAGTGAGGCAGGGAGCCGCTGATGTCCAGGACTAGTGATGACCATAACAGTCATCGAAGACAAGCAAATGGGTTCTTAAGAGGTCAGGATTTTGAGTTTCTCCAGAATTGTTGCTCATGTGTACTCCTCTTCCTTGAAGGGCTATTCCCATCTCCCCTTAGAGCACTGCAGTACCTCAAACTTAGCATTTGGTAGAGTACATGGAAGGTGTTTTCACACATCTTTCCTGTGTGACTTAAGGAAGGTCAGAAGTTTGAATAGACCATAGATACTGAGTAACTTTGTTGAAGTTTATAAACATATATTGCTTTGCATGCTTTGTGCCTTCTGAGAGATTTTTGTAAGCTGTATATTTCAACTTGGAGTAAAAGTGGATGGGTATGACTACCTCCATCTTATCAGCAAAGTGAGACACTGTGTAGGTGGGCTTCCCAGGGTCCTAGGTGTGCTCAGGTATTCCTAGGTCTGTCTGCTTTTGTGGCCTGATGCTGGGGAATGATTGGGGAATGATGCGTGCAGAAGTTATCATGAGTGATACAGTTCCCCCCCCAAGAGCTTACAACAGAGCTAAAACCCATGTATTTGTACAAAGGGAATGATAACCTTTGAGAGTGTCTCCAAAGCCCTTATAAAGCAATTGGCTTAGGGGAGCAGCTCTTAGGAAAGGCTCCTGACAGTCATAAAATTCCTAACATGGAAATGATGCCTTTGTTTCATAAAACATTCGTTCCAGCATTAAATAATAAACGACTGACACAAGAATGAGTAGGATCACTGTTAAACTTGTCTGTTTACTCAGAGCTAATCCTAGCCCTGGGAGTAGCTAGATGGCCAGGACTTATCCTTGAGGACCACGTGGCTCTCGAGGATTCACAACTCAAGCCAGCCAGCCAAGCTGGCTGGCTCTGTACCAATTC
This sequence comes from Zapus hudsonius, assembly GCA_004024765.1. Lineage (NCBI taxonomy): Eukaryota > Metazoa > Chordata > Mammalia > Rodentia > Dipodidae > Zapus > Zapus hudsonius. Next base: position 4,262 of record PVHP010008544.1, on the reverse strand, counting down.
CAACTGAGTCCAAATTTGCAAACTTAGCCTTGTAATCAACCTGGACCACCTGGGGCTGTGTCCTCTTTGGTCACCTTCACTTCCATATTTGCAAAGCCAACTGTTATTTACTTACATGGCCAGGGTTTCCCCCTGAAACACTGGTTGTAATATATGTCTTTTTAAAAAGTAATTTTTCCTTTTGGGAGAGAAAAGAATTATATTTCCTCTTAGAATATTATTCAGTCTTTTTAAAACTTTTTTCTTCAAACTCATGACTTGTCTACAAATCTCTCTCTCTCTGTGTGTGTGTGTGTGTGTGTGTGTGTGAGAGAGAGAGAGAGAGAGAGAGAGAGAGAGAGAGAGAGAGAGAGAGAGAGAATGAAATTAGGGATTGAACCTAGGGGCTTTGCATATGCTTGGTAAATGCTCTACTACTGGGCTGTAGTCCCAGTCCTTGTTCTATTTTTTTTAAATATTTTAAATATTTATTCATTTTCAAGCAGAGAGGGGGGGAGAGGAGAGAGAGAGAGAGAGACCTGTGGGTCTGGCTTATGTGGGACCTGGGGCCTTAGGAGGCAAGTGCCTTAACCTCTGAGCCATCTCTTCAGCCCCCCCCCCTTTTTTTTCTTGTTTTATTTTTTATTTTGAGACAGGGTCGCACTATTTTGCCCTTGAAATTGCTATTTTCCTGATTCAGCCTCCTATGCAGCTGGGATTGCAGGCCTGTACCACCAGGCCCAACCAAATCTCTCTCTTTTAAAAATATTTTTATTTTGTTTATTTGTAAGCAGAGTGAGAAGAGAGGGCTTCCAGCTGCAAATGATTCTATAGGTTGTCTTTTGACATTTGTAACTCCTTCTTTAGATACAAGTTTTAGTTAGGAAAATTCTTTGGCATCTGAGAGGTCTCTATCCCCAAAAGTCGACTTTCAAAAATAGACTTGAATGATATTCCTTTAGCTTGTAGGTTAAAGGAATATTAGTTAACCTACTCTAAACCATGGGGCATGCCTTGGAATGAGAGACATGAAATGAAATCTTGCTTAAAAATGTGAGTTTGAGATTACTTCCTGTCTTGTAGCTTTTCTGCCTTGTATTGGCAACATATAGAAGGCTAAGCTCATATCCACTGTGAGGAGAAATAGGAGTGACCAGTCATTCACCCTTAGTTCATATAAAATAGGGAAACTCATGTGCTTACAGAGAGGCCTCTATTTCCATAGTGATATGACGGAATGGACAGAAACCAAGAAAGCATCTGGGAGGAAAGTATTTGTGCGTAATCAACCAGTTAGCTTTTATCTGCCCATCTCTGTTATCCATCAGTCAATTTGTTCATCCTATCTTTCTATTTTATATGTATGACATCTATCTTTCAGTCAGCTATCTACTTATCATCTATGTATCACCAAAAATCTGCCTGTCATATATTATAGTCTTTCATCTCTTATATAACCTTTAGTGATTACTTACCTGTATCTTCATTAGCACAAAAAGTCATTGGTTGTTTCTAAAAAGGACAAAATATAAAAGCCCCATACTGGAAAGTTTACTTAGATAAATTTACAGGGAGAGCTTGTCAGAATCTGCCAGGTCTCTGTCTACCAGACACTGAAGTTGTTCTGGATCTAGAAGTTTCAAGAGTCTTTTTAGCCTGTTGCTTTGGGGGTCCTGAACGAACCCAGTCCCAGTGTTAGAGTTGTTGGTACGTTTTGGGTAACTATAAATTGAGCTACCATCTGGCATATTTTAATAATAGAACCAGAACCCATTCCCTATCACCTAACAGTTAAGCAGTCACCCTATCTCTGTGCTGATCATCTCTGCTGCTGCTTAGGTTTATTGTGTGTTTACTAGTCTATGCTGGGGGTAGGCACTGATGTTTCTCACTCTTACAGTGTCAGTAAATTTGTCAACTCACAGTCCCTGGGGGTAGATCAGGATTGAATTCCATAGGACACAGTCTCTTTCATTGGGCTTCACACTATTTATCTACTTCCCTGTTCATGTTTCCTTTTGGTTGAAGATGCCATGGAAACAGCACTACCATGCTCTGTGCTATGGGTGTCCCTGTCCTGGGAGAAGTATGGCAGGAATTCCATCCTAGGTTGTCCTTGAAAGAGAAGAGTGAATGTAGCTGTTGAGAGAACTGGGTAGGATCCTTAAAAGAGAATCTATGAACAGAGCTGGGAACTCTCTTCTAGACATTGATTACTTCAGTTGTGGCTGGAGTAGGAAGAGCTAGGTATGATTATATTGGAAATAATTTTGGAACTGAAGAGATCTTTTTTTTCTTTAGATCATATCTTTTGTGTAAAAATATAGATGTTATTTATACCCCATTCCTCACCTTTAAAATCAGTTGTGCCAAGCAATACAAGACAGTAGGACATTTGGGACAAAGACTTATATAGACCTTTTTCTATTTAAAAATATTTACTTGGGGTGGGGAGAGAGAAAGAGAGAGAGAATGAATGAATGAATGAATAAATATAAATGAGAATGTGTGTATATATGTGAGCATGCCAGCCAGGGCCTCTGGCTGCTGCAAACAAACTCCAGATGCATGTGCCACTCTGTACATCTGGCTTTTTACATGGTTATTGAGGAATTGAACCCAATCCAGCAGGCTTTGCAATCAAGACCTTTAACAGCTGAGCCATCTTCCCATCCCAACTTCTTTCCAAAGAGTCAAGCAGTGAAGAGGTTTAGCTTTGTAAGTAATACAGTTGAGTGACAGCTGCTGCAACTTTCCAAAGGGCACAGGCTGTCAGCTGCTCAAATTTATTTGCTTCCTTCTTTTGGTGGTGGTGGTGGTGGTGGTGGTGGTGGTGGTGGTGGTGGTGGTGGTGTGTGTGTGTCTGTGTGTTATAAATGCATATGCCCATGTGCATGCTGAGGAGAGTTTGGGAAGATGTCAGATGTCATCCTCTGTCACTCTTCCACCTTATTTCCCTGAGGTAGAGTTTCTCATTGAATCTGGAGTTCCTTGTTTTTTGGTTACAATGACTGACTAGGGAGTTCAAGTGATTCTTCTGTCTGTCTCACTTAGAGCTGGGGTTAATTGTTTACCTTTTATTATTATTTTTTTAAAACATGAAATACTCCTTTTTAAAAATATTTTATTTATTTGTTTGAGAGAGAGAGAGAGAGAGAGAGAGAGAGAGAGAGAGAGAGAGAGAGAGAGAGAATGGGCACACCAGGGCCTCCAGGCACTGCAAACAAACTCCAGACACACATGCCCTCTTGTGCATCTGGCTTTACGTGGGCACTGGGGAATTGAACTCGGGTCCTTCTGCATTTCAGGCAAGCGCCTTAACCGCTAAGCCATCTCTTCAGCCCCTTGCTTACCTTTTAACATGTATGTTGGTGATAGAATTCAGGTTGCCTTGCTTGTGCAGCAAGTGCTCTTACCTACAGGGCCATCTGCTCAGCCCCTTAAAATGTGTTTAACACACAGACCAGAAGGCTGCATTTGGCTTGTGTGATACTGTTTGCCAACTCTGCCTTGGGTACAGCATATGGTGGAAGTCTTTCTGTAGTGTGCCCCTTCACTCTCCTAGGTTCTGAGAGGTGATGATAACCTGAAATTTCTTAGTGTCTTGTCTGGAGATGTTCAGATGTGCTAACTTCATAGTAGGCATAGTTAAGTAATTCAAGAAAATAAAGTATCTACTTATATCAATTTCTCTGTATCTGTTTCTGAGATTCGCATCTGAGTGAAAGAGGGGGTCCTGCGCTGCAAGAAAAATGTCCTTAGATCTCTTTATCTGAGTTTACCAAAGTAAGATAGCATTGAAAGTTCATTTCCTCAGGTGGCCTATTGTGAAAATTAAGGCAACTTCTTCCAGTTGTTAAATGCTCAGATAAGAACTTACTGAGACTTGAGTTGAATTTTGGATACATATCAAAATGTGGAATGTGGGGTTTGCTAGGACTGGAACTTGATTCTAGACTTGTAAAAGCAGTGACATGATTGGTCGGTTAAGGGCAACCCTTGGCAGTGGCTCAAAAAGGCTACCTGAGCATTCTGCTAGTGCCAGGGTAGCTTGGCTGAGGCTGCGGTGTGGGCCTCTCCTGTATTGTGGCATCCCAGATACAGCTGCGTTTGTTTTTCCTGCTCCTTTCATTTTCCTTGGGGTGTTGCTCCCCTGTATGTAGTGGGCTGTGATTTTGATTATTTCAAGATGCCAGCTGGAAGCAAAGTGAATTAAGCAGCATTACAATTAACATGGAAGCTGGCTTCTTAGGTAGTTCTTTCATTTTCAAAGAATGGTTACA